>CAUOFW020007724.1:0-299477 GCA_963454935.2 Ilex paraguariensis | reverse complement strand
TCTCGCTCGCTCTCACACACACACACACGCAAAGGCGCACATATTCTGCAGATTCATTTCGTAATTCATTGATGTCCAAAATGATGAGATTAGATCGCAAACCTCCACTCGCTAGGTCTCCTATACGGCTTCGTTCTCGCCGCGCTCCTCATTCCAGTGCAAACATCCTCCAAACCCCACCAGGTCTCTGATATAATTAACTCTTTCAAATTTTATGTCATCGTCATATGTTGCAAGTTTATTAATTTCATGTACTCGATTCTGATTTTTCTTGAATATATTCATCGTTACAGGTCGTGGTTCTTTGATGAAACCCCAATTGCCTAAACGCGATCAGGACATTGAAGAAATGGAGCTTCGTCCCGAATACCACACAATTTCTTGCGAGCTGAGGGCTTTGGCAAAGATGGTGCAAGATGAATTTGGAAACGATGATATGGGTAATTTTAGTTTTGAACTTGCCTCTAATTTCAATGCTCAAAGGAGTCCACTGTTTGAAAGGGGTAGGTTTTATGATGAATACTCTGCAAGGAGGAATGAGAGGCTGAAGAGAAAGAAGGGTCAAGCAGGGGATGAGAAAAAACCAGCGTACGATCTTGGTGTTAGGGTCGAATCTGCAAAACGAAGGGAGTCTAAGAAATTCGAGAGCGTGAGAAGGACAGTCTCTTCTACGCCGATGGCGATGACGGAGCGGAGAGAGACTCCGAGGTATATGCTGAGAAGCAGTTTTAAGAAGGAAAACAAGAAGCCTTCCCCGTCTCTGAATTTTGAAAGATCTGTCGGTGGCGGAGAGAGGATTGGTACGGTTAGGAAAGTTCGGAAAAACTGAATTTCTTAAGTGGGTGGTTTGGAATTTTCTTTCGGGGAATACGCTTGGCTTTTGGATAGTTTATTTTTTTGCTGGTAGAAGGTTTGGATAGTTTGAATGATCAGGGAACTCAGTAATTTTTAGATTAGAAGAACAGATTGAAGCTACGAGGCTCATAGGTCTGTTCGTTTGATGTTTTTTAAGAAAAACAAAAATTGATGATTGATGTTACGTGATTGTGTTCTGAATCTATGTGTTTTAAGTTTTCTTGAGAAAATTTTTATTATAATTATTTGTTGTCGTGTTTTCAAGGCATTGACTGAGGACTGTGATAAAATATTCCCGTAACCAAAGAAGAGAGTGGGTGGGGGCATTGGAGCATTGCAGGGTAAATCTAATTTTGGATCTAATCTGCTTTAACTTGATTGATTATAATTATTGTATTGAATTGATAACAATAGAATTCATTATTAGTTCAACAATAAAAAGTGATTAGATCCAAAATTAAGTTAAAGTAGCATTACTTTGTTTACGGCTCATTACAAATAATGGATGTAATTTATTTATTATAATATTATAAAATCATGTGTTATTTTTTAAAATTAAACTGAAATAATTTGGTTATTCATTGAAACTTAGGATGAATTGAGCTATATAACAATTGGATTATTAGACTAACTTTTGGTTAATAGTTGACGGCATGATGAAATTGACTTGAAATAGGATAATTCTTTGACATATTGATCACAATTTTTTTTATGCGTAATTAAATTAATTTTCTAAATTTTTTTGAAAATATATAATACTCTAATCTGCCATGTGAAAATTGATTTTGATATGTTGTTATACAACTAAAAAATTAAGATTAATGAAAAATTAAATGGCCTAATTGAACAAAACTTTTTATTTACATCACTATTTAACATCTCTTAGCCTAAAAACCTAGTTCAATCTGTGTAAAATCACTTATTAATTCACTTGGCAAAATATTAACGGCTCAAATTTTAGTCATCCGTTGAGGGTAATAGCCATATGTACCATTCTCCATTTAAAAAACTTTTAAAGAGTAGTCCAATGAAGGCAGTGATTAAATTAATATTTTGAATTTAAAATTTAATAATTTTTTTTGTCAGGTCACGACAGATAATAAAATTTCTTAGTTTTGATGATTTTTTTTTGAATAGATTTAAAAAGAAATTAGTTACTTTGTTTTTAAATTGATTCAGCCATATCTGACTTCAATTAAAAAAAAAAAAATCACTAATGGACGTAATAAAATTGATAAAATTTTAAATTAAAAGAATATGGTAGTATTTTGCACTGAGCACACCGACTATGTTACAACAGAACCCCAAATCTTTACCTTACTAGACGGAAATACCCCTCCTTACATTGCGTTCCTCGGCTATAAGTGGACTTCAGCCCGTTGCCGTTATATTACGGAAATCCAGTGAGTAAAGCTTTATTAGGGTTTTGCAAGGTGAGAACGAGAGAGTCGAAAGGGCATCGTCATGAGTCGGAGCTTGGGAATACCGGTGAAGCTTCTGCACGAGGCAGCGGGACACGTAGTGACAGTAGAACTGAAGAGTGGAGAGCTCTACAGAGGAAGCATGGTCGAATGCGAAGACAACTGGAATTGCCAACTCGAAAGCATTACTTACACTGCTAAGGTAAATTGCTCAATTCTAGTTGCACTCTTAATGTTTCATTATTAAATTGGTTTATGGTTATTCGGGGGGTTTTTTCATATATTTATTGGTCCTTCCACGCAATGTGTTGTTAAATCCTTTACAGTTGTTCTGTGGTTTGGTCTACTAGAATTTGTAATATATTTAGGGTTTTTTTTTGTGTTATTTATATTTTGGGGTTTTTGATTATCCTATATTCAGTGCTTAATACAGAAAGCGTTCTGTACTTATTTGATACGAACAATCATCTCCCTCTTGAAAGCTAGACTTTACTGTTAATAAATAGGGCCTGAATTTAAGCATAGGATAAGTGGAAGTTTGATTTCAAAGTGAAACTTTCATTGACAGGTTTTGGCCTTAAATGTCATAATATGACTCCTCTTCTGCCGATGAGAAAATGGTGAACTATGAAAAATTAGTTTGAATCACCAACTCTTTTAATAATTCGAGACCCAAATGACCAAATTCTTAAGTTTTGTTTGTAATTAAACTTACATAATGACAGAGAAGTTGTACTTGTTCCATTGTTCCTTAAATACTAAAAACAGATTATATTGAAATTAAGCATCAGAGTGGGCGAGAGAGTAAATGGACTTGACTTTGATGACAGTGCTGTTGTCGTTAGACCACTGCTCCTAGGGCAAACATTTGCTGGTCAAAAAGATAGCTGATACAAATCAGTGAAATAAAGCAAAAAAAAAACCTAGGGAATTTCTTATGCGATGATATTTGTATACTCTACTCTCTCTCTCTCTCTCACACACACACACACACACAAACACAATTCCTTCTTGCAAATCTTGATGAGATATATGTGAAAATGGAAATGCATATTTTGCTGAGTTAATGCTGTGTTCATTGGTTCTATAGTAAAAAAAGCTTGTTTTCATTTGTCTGATTGACTTCCATCAGTCATAAATGATGGTTGCTTCCTTCGCAGGATGGGAAAGTCTCACAACTAGAGCATGTTTTTATCCGAGGCAGCAAAGTCAGGTATCTAATCATTTTTTATTTCAGATTGTTTGTTTGCATATAACTGCATTTTTTAAGCTAATGTGAAATCCCATCAGGTTTATGGTGATTCCAGACATGCTTAAGAATGCTCCAATGTTCAAGCGTCTAGAAGCTAGAATCAAGGTTCCTTTCAAGAGCCTGTCTATATTTTCCTGAATTTGTTACCTTCTTTTTATGTTTTTTTTGATCAAATTTGATTTACTTTCTTGAAGGGTAAGGGCTCAGGACTTGGAGTTGGCCGTGGTCGTGCTGTTGCGATGAGGGCAAGAGTAAGTTTATATGTTCTATATACAAGTTATTATTAAAGCATGGGGTTCGATACAAAATCATAATTTGATGGACAATACAACACAAATCCTGGGGAAAATAGATAGTGTTTTGGAAATGCTGGGTTAAATGGACATGTCTGAGTGATTTTGATCCCTAACATTGTTGTATAATATGCATGAATTCTTCACCTTCCCTCATGGAGTGAAGTGTACCTGATTTTTGAATTTTGTTTCCTGTATAGGCTCAGGCTGCTGGTCGTGGAGCTGCTCCTGGTAGGGGTGTTGTGCCACCTGCACGGAGGTAGCTCATTCTTCAAACAGGGTCTTATCCTTACCCCTCTGAGGTTGATATATTCCGCTCATCTGCTTTGTAATCTAAAAATTGGTGTAGAATGGTAGCTTTTCTCCAAAAATTTTGCTTTACCTGGAGTGTAACCTCTTAATATCAGAGCTCGCCTATTGGTTGTTGTTGCACGTGGTACTATGATGAGCCATTTTAGATCAATTTGTGGTTGTGTTTTTAATTTGTAATTCTTGTAGAACGAGCAAACCAGTTAATGTCTCTTCGCTCAACTGGTGATGGGAGATGTCTTGGCAGGAAATATTTGATTTTGAGCTGGATGTTTTGGGTGGCTCTAGAGAATAAGCATGGAAATACATTCTTTCCTGATGGCATGCTAAGCGCACACCTAGGAAGTAAGATTAGAAAGTGGCAATGATGCACTTTGGATTTTGAGAGGCAGAATGCAATTAGGTTCAAATAGGCATGTGTAACCTGGGGAATGTTAGTGATTTTAAAGAAAGTTGAGTTTTTCTAACTTGTAGTTCATTTGTAAAGCATTGTATGCCCACTGGATTTACTGCCCGGTTTTTGCGGCAGCTGATCCAAATTGGGAGGACACCCGTGCTTTTACTTTTGGCACTCTTGCCTAGAGCAAATATGGTCATATCATCTAAAGCAGCCTCACTTCATTTGAAACTGTAGTTTGAAAACGCTATACTTCGTACTTGGTATGGCTACCCTCGTTAGTCAAGAAACTGCTAGATCAGCTTGTGCAGGCAGTAGGGCTTTGTGACTAATATTTCTTTGTTGAATTTAGACTGTGCATGTTCCTTCGTGATTCTATCTGCCTGTGTATTATGCGATTCAGAACTGTCCTTGAATCAACTTTGGCCTCGTACGTGTTCTAACAAGCTGGCTGATCTTGGGTATGTTTAATTAGACCTGTTGGAAAAAATAATTTTGACAAAGTGTATTTAAGCAACTTAGGGCTTGCATGAAAGTGGGATTTACACTTTGAAATTGGTGGGATCAAATTTAAATACGTTCTCTTATGTGGAGATTAACGCGATATATTTATTTGTTCAAAACCATTAAGATTTAAATAAAAAATTATGTCTTACACTGACTCATTTGAAATGATGAAATAAGCTAATATTGTTGTAGTGGAATAAAGTTTGTCTCACATTAAAAAAAGACTGACACTTTTTTTAGTTAAATATACTCCAACTTTATTTCATGGGTTGGGTCCTAAGAGGTAACACACTTTTGTGAGTTGGGCGAGTGTTTAGTGTACCTTGGTTATCATATACATGCCTCAACTTGACTTGGCTTGACCCAGTTTGGACGAAGTTTATTTGGAGCGATGTGGGTATGGGTCAACCCAATTAGATTTGAACGTGGATTGTAATTAAAATTCTAATCGAAATTTTAAAATCTTCTATCGGTTATTTTGAATTTGGTGCTAAAACTAGGTTTGGTTCATTCCAGAGAGCCTGTTTACTCTAGAAGTGCTTTTTGTCTATTCAAATTAAAATAATGTCTATTTAATTCGAACAGTGATATCTCATGTCTCTTCATGCGATTTAAACAGCCACCAAGAGTCTATGAATAGACTAATCATTGCCATTTTCAATCAATCTCATTTTGAATTCATGTTTCAGAATTGTTTCTTTACATATTGTTGCGTTAGCAACACAAGTTTTATTTGTCAATCTTTTAAGATTGAAGTGTTATTTCTTCAAAAATGAAATTCGTTCTATCTTGTGAGGTAATTACTCATCAACCTTGAACACTAAGAGGGAGCAAATCTGTCTTAAAGAGATTATAGTTACACAAGGCTCGGATTGTCTATTTTGGATTTTTAATTTGATTGTTCGTGTAGATCTGTGTTACTATGAGTGCATTGTTTTTACTTGTTATGCATTTCTGTTTAGATTATTCTGTATGTAATAATATACAAAATGTTTTAGGTTTTTTTTTCGCTGATTANTGCATTTCTGTTTAGATTATTCTGTATGTAATAATATACAAAATGTTTTAGGTTTTTTTTTCGCTGATTAAAAAAAAATATTAATTTCTAGTTTCTATAAACTGATTGCATATAACAGTACTAGTTATTTTCGTGCCTGGAGGCATAAAGTAATAAAAAAAATGGTTAAAAATAAATATATTTGTATTCACATCTAAACTTAAATTACAAAGATAGAGGAGAGAAAAATACAATTTAAACACCGGTTGTAGTAAAAGACGAGCAGTGGTAATNTATTTGTATTCACATCTAAACTTAAATTACAAAGATAGAGGAGAGAAAAATACAATTTAAACACCGGTTGTAGTAAAAGACGAGCAGTGGTAATAATAATGAGCAGCAGTGGTGGTGGTGGTGAGAAACGGTAATGGTTGTGATGGATGACGACAATTAATTGTTGTGGTGGCAGCCATGGGTGGCAATGATGATGGTGATGATGGGACAGTGGGGTTGTTGATGGTAAGAGTGATAGTGAGACAGCGACGATAATGGTAAAATGGTGGTAGAGATGGTGATGATAGTGGGAAAAGGGAGATAATGGAGATGGTAGTGGTAGTGGGGTGACGATAATGGTGGGGGTGGGGCGATGGGGGTGGTGGTAGTAGTGATGGTAGTGTTAAAACAGTGAGTGTAATGATGGTGGGGGGTGGTGACAGTGGTGGTGATTGTTGTGGCAAAGGTGATGGTGGTGTAGTGGCAAGGGGGACGGTGGTAATGGTGGTGCTAGTGGTGGGGCGGTGAGAATGGTGGNTGGTGACAGTGGTGGTGATTGTTGTGGCAAAGGTGATGGTGGTGTAGTGGCAAGGGGGACGGTGGTAATGGTGGTGCTAGTGGTGGGGCGGTGAGAATGGTGGTGGGGGTAGTTGTGCTGGTGGGGTGAAGGTGTTGGTGGTGTAGTTGGTGGTAGTGGGACAGTTCTAAACACTATTTTTTTTTAAAAAGTATTTGTGAGAAATTATAAGTCTTATAAACACTTTTAAAAGATTATCTCAAACACACCCTTAGAGGCTTATTTTTTTCATTAAATTTGGGGTGTTAATATTAACCGTTTGATTAATTTTAAAATAAAATTTAAAGAGATATTAATCGCGAAAAACAAAAGTTATTTTTTTTTATCTTTTAAAATTTGAATTGTATTATATTTTATCATATAAATATGAATATAAAATAAATTTTATTTTTATATTTTATACAATTTTATGTAATCTACCTGTATACACACATTCTACAACGACACCTTCATAAAATTGTTCGCAAATTTGGAGGCTACGAGAATTGAGTACNTTTATACAATTTTATGTAATCTACCTGTATACACACATTCTACAACGACACCTTCATAAAATTGTTCGCAAATTTGGAGGCTACGAGAATTGAGTACATACTCGTATGAGGTGGTCTTTCATCGACACCACTCTCGAGTGCCTCAAACGGCATCCATTTCTTGTGGTTTGCACCAAGTCTAAAAGGTAGTACGATTTGCTAAGCTATAATCCCAAAACTCAAATGAGAACAGGCCACCTGGTGACATGTCAGAAAACTCCTTGTCTCTCTAAATGCATTGACACTTGATTGTCTTTTACATTGAATTAAAATAAATACTAATGATTTAGAGTTTAAATGACGTAGTAATTAACTTAAACTTCTTTTTTATTATGTGTTAAGACATTCCCGTGCAGAATTCCAAGGGTTTTTCTCATTGCCATCACATTAATGGTCCTTTGATTTGAATTGAGATAAATGACGACCAGCGGAACACTTTGTTATGCATGCATACTCCTGGATGAGATTCCTATTAGTGTAACATTACTGAGCAAAAAAACAGTAATTTAAGAGCTAAACCTGAACATTGTTGAGATCTTTCAACGATGTGTTTTTACATTGGGGCGTTGCGGCGAGATGTCTGCTTGATACCATTAGCATCAAGGCAAACATTAGATTAAGGTGAGAGAAGGGCTCAAGTCAAGTCCCTTTATATTCTTTATTATCACACTGCAAAACTGTACATAATAGGGCTGCAAGTGATTATACAAGTCTCTGAAAAACTAATAACCCAGCAGACACTAGTGGAAATAGCCATAGAGTTCNCCCTTTATATTCTTTATTATCACACTGCAAAACTGTACATAATAGGGCTGCAAGTGATTATACAAAGTCTCTGAAAAACTAATAACCCAGCAGACACTAGTGGAAATAGCCATAGAGTTCCAAGAAGCAAATGCAGAAGCTCCAAGCGTTAGCATCATCTGTGGTGGGCGCCATCAAGATAACTCGAAAAAACCTGAAGGGAAGTAGAGCATTGGGACCAACAACAGGCCATGATGCAAACTGACCAGGCTTGTACATTGTTTGGTCATCCTCGTGTACTCTCAAATTTGTCCAAGTTTTCCCATCCAAAGAGCCCTGAAATGTAGTTCATAAATTTCATTTGCAGTTTCACCCTCAATGCCTGTTTTCCTGCCATCAATACGCGTGGACACACACACACAGTCTTTTTACCTCAAAATTCCACGATCTCATGAAAGCCCTCGATCCATCCTGTCTCAAAGAGTAATAGTTGCACATAAGCTGCATCAACCAGCATATGCATCCCATCAGAAAATCAGGGTTAAATGTGTGCAATTTCCCACTACTTATGGAACTAGAAGTGATGCAGAAACAGCCCAAGCATAATTGGCAGTCGGTCCCTACAGCTGTTGTCTTTGGTATGACCACCAACCATCAAGCCAGTTCTTAAGCCAAGACCAAAAAAATCATAGATCTTTCAGACAAGCACACATATATAGATTGGCAGTTCAAAATTGCTGAATTCAAGCATAATTGGCTGGAGGCTTTGACAAAGATGTATGCAAACAAGACAATGATAGCAATTATTCCAGACCAAGGATCAACAATACTGAAAATAAGCTCAAACATAAGCCTTGAACCGAAACTTGGGTTGCCTGTGGATCAAGCTGCCTATTTAAACTTCATGTCTATGATTGAATTGATCCTCAACTAGAACAAGAAGACTGGCTTGTTGCCAGTAATGCAAAAATACAAACAAAGGTGGAAAACAAAGCAATGAACTTCCACGAGGCATATTCAAATATTATCTCAACTTAAAAATCAGCTATTGATGGTAGTTGCCCTGGACAATTTTTCACACAAGCATGTAAACATGAGTAAGTATTCAAAAATTGGTCATAACAGATATAATAGCATAAAAGTACAGCATCAGACCTGGTGATCTTGACCAATGTCAATCATCCACCATGCATTTTTCTTTCCGTCCTCAACCCGAGGCCCAGCAAAGGATGTTCCCTAGTGCGAAATAATCATGGTTTTTTATACGACCTCAGCAAGAAAGAGATCTGAATAATAACTTGGTTCATCATGGGTCATACCTGGTAAGTCCTTGAAACCAAAACTTTAGGGTCAGTGTATCTTGAAATGCCACTGCTGGCAGTAATTGTAATTCTCTGAAACAAGTAATTTGCGATGTAACTACTCAAATTATAGAGCCACTATATGCACATCTAGCGTGAAGATAGTAATTAAGTGTTTACCTTGGACAGAACAGGATTAACCCACTGGTGCTGCCCATAAGATGTGCCCGCAAGGTACATAACTCCATTGCTATCCCCGTCACATATGTACTGAAGCTCCTTGAAACTAGATTGCCTATGCTGGAATCTTACACTATAAAAAGACTACTTCAGCCAGGTCTAGTTTATAAACATGCTGTGAGAAATCTAAATTTTATCCCTTCTCATTAAAAACAGCGCTTCACATTTTTTTCCTATAGTAAAAACCATTCAGGTGTAACTTGGACAACAAGNAGAAAGACTACTTCAGCCAGGTCTAGTTTATAAACATGCTGTGAGAAATCTAAATTTTATCCCTTCTCATTAAAAACACCGCTTCACATTTTTTTCCTATAGTAAAAACCATTCAGGTGTAACTTGGACAACAAGAATAACTCGACCTAAATTGTTCAAAACATATAAAGAAAAGAGGGCCATCCAGCGTAAAGAACCCACTGCTGCTAAGTCTAGGGAGGATAAGATTTATGCAACATTTCCCCCGTGTTAGAGAAGTTGCTTCCATGAATCGAACAAGTAACATCCAGTTCACAATAGAGCAAACTTTTTTTCTGGAAGCAACAATAAAGCAAACATACTGCTAAACCTATAGCCGACCTCTTAAAAACATATAAAGAAATGACCAAATGATTTTTTTGGAAATTATATACAAATAACACAACATAATATGAGAATAAGTAATAAACTATATACAGTATATCAATACGTGTTAACTTGGTAAAACGAGAGGTTGGATGCAAGAAAAGGGTCCTTTCAGATGTGGTATCCTATCCAAAATCACTTCGATACTGAACACAGTCCAAAAGACCCACAGGCCAAGTAGGTTTTTTATTAGGAAACACACATTGAAGATGGATATTACTTAATTACTTAGAGTAGCTCATCATATATTCAGCATATACAAAGAATACAAAGAGGTAACCAAATAATTCCAAAAACTTAAGCAAATCCTATCGACCTGCAGCAATTTTGTATCGCATTCAATGATGCAATGATGCAGTGATTAGTGGTAATATCGATGGTCCCATCTGCTACCTATTTCCTGTTGTTAATTTTTTTGGTGTTTTTTTTTGGGAGAGAGAGAGAGAGAGAGAGGGAGAGAGAGAGATGGGTAAAAAATGAATTTTCTCAGAATGGAGGGCTTTTATCCAATACTGAAAAAGGACGTATTTTGATCCACAGCTTATGAAGAAACAAAATTTCCATTTCAGTCTCATTCTTTGGTTCCTGAGAAGCAAAGAAAACAGATATATCTTTGCCATCCACTGCACATTAAGTGCAGGTAAAAAAGTTCATACTCTTATGCCTGCAAATAAAAGAACCAGTATTCTATACAAAAATTAAAGACCACAGAATGTCAAGAAGGATATGAGAAACTTTTTCTTTGAACTTCAACATTTGATACTTACTCTAGGGCCTTTTCTGGACTAGCCAATCCGATTTCTAGAAAAATGATGGCCTCTCTCACCTATTAGATAATCATACGAAAAAAGCTAATGAACAAAATCAAGACTATATTATCTATATAAAACTAGAGCCCAAAAATGTCTTTGTATTGACAGGGTCTTAACTCACCAGAAAATCAAAAGTAGGAATCTGCCTGCAAAGGTTGCTCCTCTCCAACTGAAATATGATTACAAAAAATTGGATCCAACTTTAAGAAAACTGGCTGATAAAACCCCAGACCTGGTTCCTCGCCTTATATTTTAGGTGACTTACCTTCTTTAGCAGGGCAAAGGGAAGTAGTGGGAAGCGCACAAGGGGCAACAAGAGATCAAGAGACCGAAGCCTCTCCCCAAAAAGAAGTTTTGGAGTGGAACTCATCATCATCTCATCCACTACCTCCCACCCGTGCAACTCCATTGCTTGCAAACACCATTGCAAGATTGCATTGAGAACTCTTTCTTCAGATGTTACTGTCAAGCCCGGATGCTGCAAAACCCATGTTCTGTTATGAAAATGTCATTACCGACATTGCACCATAAAGGACAGTTTTCTAAAGTGATTCAGCTGCCTATGGCACTGAATGGGCATGTTTGACATTTTGTCTAACTACTAGACAGGACCCCTACCTCTGATAATCAAAAAGTAATTTGGGTCCAACACTCTCAAATAATTCAGTATCACAGCTTACCATCAGTTAAAGACAGTATATTTTATTCATTTGATACAAAAGCAGAGGAGTTTAATTATGATTCTTCATTTTATTAGTTCCACATTTTACTCTAATTTCTAAAATCTTTTGATCATGTTTATGTGAAAAATAAATTCATTTTTAAAAGTCATTGGTATACGAATATTGATATTTAGGAAAGAAGATCATAAAAGCTTGAAAAATAAGAATTCACCTGGAGAATGTTGCTAAAGGTTGCTTCATCTAACAAGATGAAGTCAATGTTTGCAGTAGTACAATAATCAAAGTGCATCGAAAATTTCCTCTCGCATGTTTCTTCAATAAGTTTACATGAAGGAATGGATGAAATCACTTGGAGAATTAGGCACACTGAGTCCTGCAACAAAGTTCAACAGTTAGCACAGAAACAATGACCCAATCAATTTGCCAAAAGTGTCTGCTTCGTCGTCCATTAAACTTGGCATAATAGAAAAACTCGTTGTATGACCTTCTTCCAATAAGAGAACTCCATCCCTGCATTTAATATGTAGATGAGAGGTATTAATATTTAATAATTCATTATCATAAAAAGGATCGCTTCTTTTCTTTTCACAAGACCGATACCGCAACACTTCTCCGTTCTTTTATTTCTAGTCATACAACTAGCACTTTAGAACACAATGAAGCAAAGTACATAATCTGGCTAACATTTTTTAACAAAACTGTGATAAAGGTTACCACACTACCTCCGAGAGGCATTCTAATAGTGTTTTGCAGCATTCCTGATGGAGGAGAGTAACCGCATATTGATCCGCCAATAGAAGAAGCTGGAGTAGCAGGGTACCTATGTCCATGGTAGCTTCCTTATTGAGTTCCCCGCAGTACATGAATTCAAGCATAACCTTGAACGCTTGAATTGAGACATCTCTCAAGCAAGCCTTAGAAGAAGTGCTCTCAGTCATTCCATTGGTGAACATCTGCAAATACAAGCATTCTTTTTTCAATAGCCATGTCATAAAATTGTCCAGCCTACATAGCTGCAAGGCAGGTGTTGGGACCAATATGAACACTGAGGCACGAATTTAGGAGTCCAGACAATAAAACTTAGCCTTTACTTACTAAACTAAGCTCAAACACTCTTTTACCATGTCCCATGGGCATGTGTTGGATACATATCTAAGGATTGTGATTTCATCACCTCAGGTGCCCTTAAACATTATAATCTAATAGAAGTTGGCGTAAGTTCTGCTTCCCTGAATCAATGCTTATCGAAGGGAACATTACAGAACACTTCTTATCCTAATTTAAAATTTTAATTCAAACAGCATAATGTAAATTCAGTGTATAGGAAGCCACAGATTATCATCATGCTTTGGCAATGGGTTCATCTCATCCAGTATCAACTGAAGTTTAGTGTCAGTTCATTTGGTGAATGCAATATACTTTAAAATAAGTTCCATCTATATGTCAAATTATCAAACATTAGATATTCATTTTCCTGCACCTTTGGACTATCTCTATTATCTGTTTACCCTGTGGATGAATGCCACTGGCTGGCAGATCATATTTCAACCAATTAGGTATAGGATCTCTGCTCACAAACTTCCAGATACACGTTACTTACATTACTAGCATGACTCATGACAGAGTGAAAACTGCAAAAAAATAAGGTATGGAGTTGCTTACCTTTGCAAATGGAACACTCCACAAACCAAAGATAATTTTATGCGACCGCACAACTAGGCCATGACCTTCTATATGTATGTCCACATCGCTGTACTTGCCAGTTAATTGAAATTCTTTAAGCCTCTGCATGTTGACAGGAAGCCCAGAGGGAAAGGCTGTCCCGCAACGGGGCCTAGAGCTTGGATATGATATCTCTACATTCTTACCCGAGTCGAACAATTTTTTGTTGAGTTTGAATCGCTCAATGATTTCTACGCACTGCTTCACCAATGGCATCACTTCGAATTGTAGGCTAAGGGACCTCAGGCAATTGAGATGTGACTCGGGAATCTACATCAGACGTAGACAGAGCCATTGTCAATAAATTAAGAATCAAAAGAATCTGCACTGCCTTGGCAATTTAGGTTAGCATATGAATATACAATAACTATAAATCGCGAGTTTTTAGCCCAAAAAATCTGAATTGTCTTAAGGGGAAGCTACACTGCTACTGTCAAACATGCACCACTTGTGTCATGTCAACCATGCTGAGTAATGCAAGTATTTTATGTCATCCGAGTGATCAAGTCAGAACCAAGTATCCATCCGTTGAACATAAAAATACATAGCCAGATGAAATTCAGGTTAAAACAGATGGATCACATGCTAAAAATTATCCTAAGCCAGGAAAAATGATTTTTAATGGTTGTTTAGGCAATCAGGAACAAACATCCCAGTTTCAGTTGCGCATTAAGCAGAAGCATTAAACCAGGAAGCAAGAATATACATCAGGGAGAACTTGGTTGATTTCTGTCACTGACGTAAATAACAATAAGCTTCATTCCATTCATGAAACTGAATTCATTCCTTTTAAAGCTCATAAATTTGTGTTTCTCGAAACTAAGTTGCTAAGACAAATTGCAAAGACCACTGATATAGTTTACAGCCAATTTCTACAGGCTTGCAATAACCAATTAATGAAGTGTCAAACCAAGCTAAAGAAAGAAACAAGAAATGTTGATAAACACAAATGCAAGGAAGTTCACGAGAATCAGGACTAACCTGAGTATGGCCCGTATAGATAAACTGAAGAAATGCATGCATAACTGGATAGGCTACTCCCTGGAGCTGGATAACATCTTCATTGGACGAACTCAAACTAAAATTTCCACATGCTGCCAAGATTACCTTATGAGCTGGGACAGCCCTTTCTTCCTTTCCAACAATAAACAACACATCAGATAGTTCCCAACTCTCAAGAAAATTTTCAAGCCCCCAATTTTCATATCCTCCGGTATCAACTTCCAAATCTTCTTCCACATCCTTATCCCCCTCAAATTCACTACAATTCACATGCTTCCACATGGATATATGATTTTGATTTAATGGCAACACATTAACGTTCCTATATCCAACATGTTTATCCCAGCTACTAAGCCCAACATATTGAACGCCACAATTGGGGTTTGAATCAAGCCACTGAAATACAAGATTTTGAAAAGGATACATCCCCTTGCCAATACTAATCAATCCATCATAGATACTAATCCAGTAACTTTGAAATGCTGAAGAACAACAAAGTCCGAGCCCTGCCACGTCCACCACTGTTTTCCCGTCAACCTCAATTTTGAATCTCCTATTCCTATGACTACCAATAATCACAGTATAGTGTGGACTATTGTCCCTTTTGTAATGGTAGTGCTGACTACCTACATGCTCTCGAAACACAACGGTGACATCATTGTGAGCAAAAGCTTCGAAAGCTATGCAGCCCCTTCCAGCTTCCCTAAACCTCAAATCATCACGCCAGGCACACTCAAAGGGTGCCACAGTAAGGAACTTCTTCTGCTTCTTCTCCATCATTTCTCCTTCCAAAAATAAAAAATAAAAAATAAAATCTGCCTTCTTCACTCAGTTGACAATTGGCACTTGAACTGGAAAACCAACCATATATTTAACAAGAACATGAACACCTACCAGACAACTTGTTTTACAGATTGAGATATGCAGAGACAACCCTAATCAGATTAGATTAATCAAAAATAAAAGACAAGTAATTATAGGTAGAAGAAAATGAAGATCATCCCGATGTAACTAAAAAAAATCAGATGCTACCTTTGAAATTTCTTTATCCACTCGAGGAAAGAATGGCATATAAAAATCTTTGACACTTACAAAGGTCATTTTCACAGACAAAGCAAGAGAAACTGCTGGAAACCTTTCAGCTGACACAAATGGCCAACCCCACAAGCATTTGTATATATCAATCCAGCAAATTTTCTATCCATTCTACACCACATTCTGATCCAACTTGTCCATCAAAATCAAAATATCTAACAGAAAAAGCACAAGCAGCCCAAAGATCCAAGAAAAGACAAGTATAGATAATGGGTAACTCGTGGAAACAACAATTATATCGGATATTGAAGAAAAACCCACCTCAAAAATTTCATCAAAACAGAAAGACTATTATAGTGGGTATCATTTTACCTGGAAATATAAGTTCATGGAGCCATCTCCGTCATCAAATAGAGACCAAATACAGTTGTATGAAATGTGAGTGTAGAGGTAGCAATAAGTTGAGAGAGAGAGAGAGAGAGATGGTGACTCGAGGAGGAGGGTCCGAAACAAAACAAATAAAAGATTTGATTTGGTGAAGTGAAGGGATTGAGATCAGAGGCTGACAGGGAGTCTAATCAGCCTGGAATTGGATATTTTCGGAAATTTATGTGAATTTTCCTTTTTTTTATGGTTAGTAACCTCTTTTTACTTGTGATTCGACACGTTGCCGCGGTACTTTGTGTTCTTGTCAAAGCTGGCATCAACTAATGTGACACGCAAGCCGTTAAGATCTTTATCTCTCCAACTCACCTCTGACACATTCAATCAATCAATACAGACCGTCCAAAGTTTGGGCCGGCCAAGTCAAACTCTTACGTCGTCAGACGACTGTATTCACATATTTGGAAGTGTCTGCGGTTAATTGTGGATAAAATAAAAATAAAGTTATGATTTTTTGTTTAACAGAAAAATAATAAAAATTAATAAAAGACCACATTATAATATTTTTGATAAAAAAATTTATCTTTAAAAATATAAAAGAAAAATCCTTAAATTTTTCAGAGTGTACATTTCATCCTATTTTTAATAATAAAAAACTTTGAATAAAACTTCAGAACATAAATTGAATTACATATCATTTTTTCATATTTACATGAAAAAATTTTAGTTGTATTCCTTCTACTTTATCATAATCATATTTTCAAGGACATTTCTTTTATTTTTTGAATCTTTACTAACATCCTCTGTTAGATTAAATGTATTAATTAGAAGGTAATTTTATTAAATTATATATTATATTTTAGAAAAAAATTCATCTACACCCCCACTATTTTCTAAATTTTTTTAAGTATTAAAATTTGTGCCGATTAAAATTCAATTCTAGGTAATTAAAATTTATTTTTTTATGTATTAAAAAATTTGAGTCGATTACAATTCTATTCAAGGCTCATATCAAATTTTAATCAACTCATATTAAATTTTGATCTGCCCAATTTATGATATATAAAAAAATATAAATTTTAATTGGCTCAAATTTAATACGTAAAAAATTAAATTTAATTAACTCGAATTTTATGTAAAATGATTGTTTGGGGTTTATGTCGAGATAATTCTTATAGTTAAAATAATTCATTTTTGTTATAAATACTGGTTTAATGGCAGAAGTGTTAGGGATACTTTTAATAAAAGACGAAGTGCCCTTGAAAACATAAGAAACTAAAAAATGTGTGGTTGAAATTTTCCATATTAACATTGAGAACCATCCGGAATCCCCAAAATGTTAATTAGAATTAATTATTTGTGAGGCAGAAGATAACGATCCGTTGTAGTCTAGGTGGTTAGGATACTCGGCTCTCACCCGAGAGACCCGGGTTCAAGTCCCGGCAACGGAATTTTATTCTTTTTCAGTCTAAAATAGTAATTATGTCCCAATAGCTTTGTCAGCTTTGCTCTCGTACATCATACAAGCAAGACTCTCTCTCTTCGTTTTAGTTGCTACCCCACCCACCCATTGAGCAGCTGCTTATACAGTTGTGCCAATGGCCAAAGAATTGTGTATGATTTCATGTGAACTTGGGTATCAAATTCGTTTTGTGATCATTTTCTATTTTTTGTTCAACAGACATTTTGATGTTTGATCATCAGGAACAAAGATTGGATTCCCCGTGTGCAATTTGATTATAGCATTGCTACTGCATCAATTACCAGCTATATTGAAATCTGCTTTTTACGTGTTGTTTTTGGATAAAATGTTATCTGAATAAATCAAAACATCATCATAGAGGTTTTTTTACCATCTTATTGTGTTCCTCCAGATAATTTTTTCAATGATTTACATCTTTTTTCACAAAAAAAGGAGAATTTGAAAAAAAATCAGGTCACCATATATGAACTATCACAAAAATATTGTAACATCTCTAATAAATGAGCTATTTTTATCATTCAGAACATATGGAAAATTACATGGCAATTTCATGTTCCAACAAGAACTGTTGACAAAAAGCATTTGATGTAAATACAACCAAGTCTCAAAAAAAAATTCAGCCAAATCAATCTATGCTCAGCCAACATCACCCCGGGGCAACATGTGTTGCTCAAATCCCCCACTTCAAATCCCCATTTACTTTGTTGCATTAAATATTACCACTTAAAGCTAAATCCTGCTGGAACCTAGTTTCTAAGAGAAAATAAGCAGGTTCTGATTTTGCGGCATAGCCATATTTGGAAGTACTGTATTTTCGATGCACACCTGTTAGTTTCCCACTGCCTGCTTTCTGATGGAAGCAAACCATCAGCTTTGAGCATTCCCTGTAAAAATTGAGACTCGTTACTTTTTTCTTTAAATTTTAATTTGACAAAGCAGATTCCACTTACTGTAGCTGAGCTTCAGTATAGTTAGTATGTCTTTCACTGGTCTTACTCCACTGCTCTGATCCACTGAGAGTAGATTTAGCAGTGAAGATAGCAGCAGCAGCTAACAAAGAAGGTGGGAACTTAAGCATTTCATACTCAACCAGGCAAAGCTCGATTATGTAGAAGGACAGAAGCTCCAGCTGGTTCAAGATAATAAGGAATTTGATCACAACCAACTACGGTGGAAGATAAAATGTACATAGAATATACTTGACAGTATGAACCTTTTTGTCAGATTGAGCAGCTTTAAGATATCTCCTCATAAACACATATGGAGTGGGGACTGAGAGATTGAACTGTAAAGTATTGACCATCAATTTCTCCTACAAAAAAAAGGAGAGTAACTCATATTCTAGTTGTAGCCATGTATCATTACAAAAAGGTACAACACTATTGAGCAAAGGTTGGTGGCATACCATCTCAAGCACTTCTTTTCTGCTGTAAGCCTTGTCAGAAATCAATATGAGATCTTCCACAACAGGTACATAAACCTCTTCATATTTGCAAGCAAGAAGCATGGCCGTAACCCCAACAAGCTGTAGTTTCTTTCTCACCACTGGTTGAACTGCTAAGAATCTATCAATGAGGTTGATAGTCAGATACAAGGTCTCATCCATCAGTTCGAACTTGTAATGGACCTGTTCATTTGATGAAAAATGGTTAATGAGAGGGCTACATATTACTTGGAGACATAATTACTTTAAAGTAATAGTACATGATTTCATATACCTCAATCAGCCAGTCAATGAGAATTGCTCTCATTCTCTCGTTAATATCAAATTGTTGTGCCATGTAGTTCGGTGAGACACAGCTAGAACTCTGCCGTAAAAAATTAAAGAAGTAATGTTTAGCAAACAATCCCCAGGACGCAACCTTGCCAGTGATTCATAGCAATGTTCATATTCACCTATACATTAACCATAAGCAACCACTTATTTTTTATTAGGCAAGCTACCATTTAAATTAGCTGAATGATTAAATGCAAATATGAGTGGTAGTTAATCAGCTGAAGGCTATTGGATGCAGATATGACAAGGCAGGCATTGGAATTGGTGGATTCATGTTAGAGATTACGTTTTTCCTGAACGTTGATAATGGTTACTGAAAAACAAATAATAGGGTTTCACGAATTGGTTGTCATCAAATTTGCATGGTTTTTATTTAAGGAAGTTTGTCCACAAGCATGCGTTGTGTATAAGATCTATATTGATCTGTCAACACATGTGATGATTGTTCAGCAGATTGGTACCATATATAGACAACCAGTATTCTACCAAACGGATAAGTTGCCTCCTACACAATGTATATTTGGTGACAAACTTGTTCAAATCAATTATATGTACATTAATGACTTTGTCTTACACAATGTTTGCTTGTTGACAAACTTGCTCAAATCAAAAGCATACGTGTTCACAGGTGTCTACAAAATTAATTGTTGATGGTGCGCCCACATACTTCTACATAAGATCTTAACACAGATCTTAAAATACCTTCAACAAAACTGCAAGTGTGAGCTCGGAGAAGGAAAGGCCAAAAACACTTTGGCCTCTAAAGGAAATGAGCAATGATGAAATGTCAAGAAAATAAAACCTTCTGCTGCCTATTGCAAAAAAATCTCATGCTGAGAAATCACAAGTTTAATAAGCAACGAAGCAAATATTTCAAAACACGATCGAGTGTGTTGAGGCATGAACCAAAAATTCTACACCAAAACACAAAGAAAGATTATAATGTATGCGATTCCAAAACAAAGCAACCAGAGTAGATATAGTATCACCTCTGCTTTCATGTAATGGGCATTTATATCATCAATGTACTCAACAACTGCAAGAGGGTTGTTCTTATCTGTGCTGTCTATGTCCACTATTAGCCCCTCTTCTATATCTTCCATTTCAATCTCCCCATCCTAAACAAAATAGAGCACTAATGAAATTCTGGCCAATCAAAATTCAGCAACTAGCTTTAACATACGAGAAGTTCTTATTCTTTTTATTTTTTGGGGGAGGGAGGTGGGGGGGGGAGAAGGAGAGAGGGTGGAGAAGTCATTACCATCCGGTCTATTTCATCCAGCATAGCTTCCGTGTGTTGCACAAACATCGGCACAGAGAAGTCAATAGTGACGTTGTCATCCTCCACATCAATAATGGTACAGTCTTCTGACTCACTTGTGTACGGAACTGGTTGGACCGACTGCTTTGTTTCCTATTGATAAGTTAATTACCGTGTCAAATACAAAACCAACCAAACTTACTTTACTAACAAACATATAAAATTTCTCTTTGTTCATGAAACCGTGTATTGGACCTTAAGTAAGGGTTGCTGCTGTTTGCTAGCCATTTGTGCAGCAAACTTCCTGAATGAATGAACAAACAAGCAAACACAAAATCTTTAGACCAACAACGAGAAGGGTCAATAACCTACCTAGTTACCGGTGGATGCATTGGAATAGGCGGATTGCTATTAGAGATCACATTATTTCTGAATGTTCATAACAAAATTATACAGGTCAAGATGGGTTACTAAAAAAAATAAGAAGAAAGGCCCTTGGTGAACCATGAAAGACTAGGTTTCACGAATTACTCTGGCAAGCCTCCTCTGTTGTTAATGACGCATGGATAAGGTGGAGCTCGGATGATGTTACGATTGATCGTACTCAATGCCCTCCGATTTTGTGCAATTCCAGCTGCTAACTTCCCATTCTCCGCTCGTAAGCCCCCTATTAATTAACAAAAAAAGGGCCATCTCGGAAATTAGGGTTTTAGAAACAAGCTTAATTAGAAATTCAAAAAAGCACATTGGTTATCTGGATAAACTAATCCAAGAGAAGTTGCAAACGTGAACTGGTTCAGAATTCAAACAACCTTGAATATTTGAGGGCCTCCTGATCACTCTCGGATGATTCTCTTGTGATCCAACCATCTTGACTGTCTGCAAGGAACAGCTAAAGGTCATCAAAGATCCAATTACATACCTACCTAAGAACAGAAAAGACTAAAGAGGAAGAACACCAAACACCCATCTGTCAATCAGCACGTTCTCTTTGGTAAACCATTCAACTTAAAAAGAAAAGATAAAGAAGAAATCAAGAACCGATACCATGAACAAAATCCAGATCGTGAATTCGAAAAAAGAGCTTCAAAATCAAGAATCCTTCAATCCTTGTGGCGACTTCAAATTGTAGTAAAATTGTCCAATTTATGATCGAAAAGAGAGAGACTATACGGCTCCAACAAATCGATCACTGGAGTGATTGATCTTGATGTATATCTCTCTCTAAAATCCAGTTTTTCTCTCTCTGCTGGATCCTTAGGTATATTGGATTATATTATAAACCGATAATAGAAAGAGAATCAAAGAGAAACCAACGAATATATGTCTGAACACGTCCTCTCTTCTATATTTTTGAAGCCAACGGCTAGTAAATCTCAGTCGTCCGATGTATAACGATGAAAAGGCGCCTCCCACCGTTAGGTTTAACGGCTACCTTGCCGTGTGTTGTCAGAAATTTTACCATGTTAGCCATTATATCGTGGAAGTCCTATTCTTGATATTTTTTTTAACTAAGTCCTAAATTTTATTGTATTTTAATTTTATTTTTACCTGTTAATTACCAAAACTCTTTTATTTTTCATTTTTTTTTTGATCAACTAGAACCAATTAAGAGCAGAAAAATTTCTTGCTTACAAAACAAACATTGAAACCCAATAAAAAAAATTAAAAAAAATTAAAAAAAAAAAACACTTCTAAAACTTTAAGGCAAGATCCAAAGAAAGTCTACCTTTTCTTATATTCTTATTTCATTGGGATACTACCTAATCTTAAAACTTGAGATAATATTTGTCGAGTATTTAATAAAATAAAAAAGTTTTAAAAAAACTACATCAATAATATTTGTGGATTAATAGCACTTTAATATCGTTATCAATTCAAACACAATAACTAAAATAAATGTCTAACTTAATCATTTTAAATCTAATATAAATTAATAAAATAATTTAAAACTAACAAGAAAATATATCAATAAAAATTGTAAATATAATAATATTACCTTAATCAAAATAAGAATTAACTTGTAAAAATAAGACACATCACATGTCGTAATTGAAAAGCCTCAAGGATGTGCTGTTGAAGTTGACATACCAAAAAACATGCAAAGTCTCGTAGTAATAGAAATACTCGAAGAGTATGTCACCGAGTTGACATAAGAATGCCAAAAAATGAAAGTTGGAAACTAAAGAATAAGGATAAAATTGAAATATAATTGAATTAGAACTTAATTGAAATAAAATATTAAAAATAGGACTTCATTGATATAAAACAAAAATAATAAGACTAAATGAATATTTGCAAGGAAAAGTAATACTTATTAACAATTTTTCCTAGAAGATTTGGTAAGCAAATTTGGGCAACACAGTTTTTGGATAAAATTGTGCTTCCCAAATTTATTTACCAAATCTTATATCCTAAGAAATGTGACTCAAAATTCCATGTATTAAATATTTGACAGAGTTAGTGGACCTCATTAATCCAACCACTCACATAGATTTGAAATATAAAATTTGATAAATGATTTAATCAGTATAGCATGGCTCTTAGTCTTTATTGTTAACAAATAATTGCCCATGCCTCGAGCAGTAACAAAAAAATTAATATATTGTGCTAAAAATTTATATCTGCACAATAATTTAAACGCATAAACTCAATAGTTCAAAATATCTATATTTTCAAATGAAAAATGAAAAGAACCATATTATAATTATACATAGAAAGGGTTAAAGGGGGAAAAAAGACCATGAAAGATTAAAGTAAACAACATGCCAAAAAAAAAAAAGCTATATATATCTTACGTATTTGAATTATTTGTATTACTCAAGCATCAAGTATTTACTAAAATTTATATAAGTAATATTTGTAATTCAAATTAATTTCTAATTTAGTGCTAATTAAAACTATTACTCAAAAATATATAAATCAAAGAAAATATTCTTACCCTAAAACATTGAAATAAATCTATATAAAAATTGATGACTTTTAACAACACTTTCCACAATTATAACAACAATAAATGTGTTTTATGATTACAACCAAAAAAACAATAGTCAAAGTAATCTACACCGTGACAATTACCACCACCTGATAAATAAGCGAAATAATCAAAGTAAAAGATATTGTCACAATCATCACCAGCTTATCAATCACCATTTCTCCAAATGACACTTTCAAAGATGGGTTATTAAGACAAAGTTGTTCAATTTTTTGGTGGAGCGTGACAAAGAAGAGTTGCAGGGATTGGTGGGAGTTGTTGGAACAAGTGTAGGTTGATATAATAGATGTCCATAAAACGGTGTTTTGTGTGGGCATTTGGTTGAACAGTTGATTCGGGTTTAGCTTTGGAGTCAGGTTCGATTCCAGTGTCAAGTCAAGGTTTGGGCCTGAGTCTGAGGTAAAGTCCAGGTTCGGTCCGAGTGCGGGTTAGAAAAAGAATTTGGATAATGATTAGACTAAGTTAAAGCAGGAATTAAGGCAAGAACAACAAAGAAGTAAAACTAATAACAGTCTAAATGCGAAGATCTATTTATGAATATTAAGCCTATATATTTGTAAAACATGAGCCAAATACAAGAACTTATAGTATAAAAAAACAAATTATAAATACAAGAACTGATAGTAATTAGAGCATACGAATCTATTGACTTGTTTTATACAAAGTACAAAAAAAAAATTATAAACCAACACCTATAGAAAAAATACAAAATAGCTTTGGCAAAGAAGGAAACGAATTTGTAAGAGCATAGAAAAGGAATGGTATACAAATGCAAAAATAAGGATGGATTCCACTATAAAACAATGATAATTTTATGCGTCGCAAATTCTTGATTTTGACCCGATCGAAAAGAAACAAAAATGATACGACTTTAGCATGCAATCAATTATGTTACACATTAACCCAATGGACCACACCACCATACTGCATTGGAATCATCATTCCATATTTTAAAACTTTATTTTGATTTTTCCAACAACCAAACTGTGTCTACAAAAAAACTGAGATTGAAAAAAAAAACACGACTTCAAATAATTTTAAGATTTGAATTCATGGCTGCACACAGTCAGTCACAAATCATCAGAGATTAAGCACTCATTTAAGCTTATAATAGAACAATATCAATGCACATACTAAATTTATCACATATTCATCGATCATACATCTTATGCTGGTAAAAAACCATCAAAGACCATCCCTCAATAGACACAAAACTTTCTTGAAATTACTTGTTCACGTACAAGAATGGAATGTGATATTATATAGCTTTTTGTTCCCAAATTGCTGAGGCTAGTAGGTGAGGCTGATAACTGGTCAAGTCAACAATAAGTTCTCCTGAAACTTCTTATGAGAATTTGTCACCTCATATACACAAAGAGAGCCAGAATAGATGGGTGAGTCCTTGATAGGGGCAAATTATGAGGAAATGGAAGCTAAGGAGTATACACAATAGAGTATACAAAAACTAAAGCCGAACGTATTTAATCTCTTCGGTATATATAGGAGAAAAAAGGTAATGGAGAAAGTGAGAGCAAAATGCATAAGTAGTTTAATAACCAATTATTTTGTGAATAATACTGTTAGTACCCAATAATCTAGACTAAAACATTGATACAATGATGTGGCAGCTAACATGTTCATAACAAAAAAAATTCAGCAAGTATTAGCTACAATAATTTTATAGGTCATGTCAACTGGCACATTGTTAGGTCAAATTATTATGTCTCAATAACATTAGGGCTAAGTGTCTTTAGAGGGAGGGACTATAGGCTATGGCTAGAAGACCTTTCTAACTAATGAAATGGATACAGTTCACACCAATAACAACTATTAATTTAATGCAAGCATAAGGAGCAAATACATGCACACCACACCACGATCAATACTTCATTGTAAGCAATAAGCACTTTAAAACATAATGCCTGTGAATTTTAAAAAGGACATTGACGTTCTTTGGGTTGGATCTATTGGAAATTAGTTCATTTTCGTTAGTCCTTACTAATAAAAATACAAAACAATTCGCACACACGATTCTTTGCTCAATTTGCCTATCAGACAAAAAATTACAAAAACGACAGATAAATTAATTGAACAAAAAATTAACTTCTTTCACCAGTTCACTCATGGAATCGCAACTCGATAATTACACCTCCGACTTCCCATAACACGATGAATCATCCACGTCCAAGAGATGTCCCAAATGTGGTTTCCAAACAAATAATATAGGATTAGTAATGGTTAAGCTTGGCAAACAAAAGTTTTTTTCGTTAGTATACTTTTATAGAGAGTAAGATAAGATTAGTGTATGTGTGTGTACATATTTTGGTGTGTTCCTAAAATGATCTTTAGCCAAAATTTTAGAAGTGATCTTTAGTCATTGGATAAGTAGCAAAAAAAATTTTAAATCGTAAAAAATAATAAAAGTTATTTTTTTATATTTTTAGAATTTAAAATGATTATACTTTATATATTTAATATTTGTGGAATGTAATAGATTCACGAAACAATTCTCGGAAGAGATCAAGTTATTTACGGATCATCTGTGAACTAAGTGCTTCACAGACATCCAATAAACAACTCACAACTCAGCAAAGTGGGGCCAACGGTTAAGTTGAATTGCGTCAAACAAGTTGGAGAGTCAAAACAATGAAAAAAATAAATAAGGTGGATGGATGGATTGTCTTTTGACTTTGGAGGATGTGCATAGAAAGAAAGAAAAAAACTATGACAGAGGGGAGATGGCTTTTGCTGATCAGGTTGCTGTACCAAAGGAACATTGCTTCACCAAAAATATGATTTTTGATGGCTCTTTGACTCAGATGAATTTCTTGAAGTCAGTGATGTTGTGAACAAAAATAACAAAACAAAGTGATCAATTTTTTTTGACCTCATGAATAAACATAGATAGTGTGACACAAGAAAATTTTGATCGATGAACTAGTGCTCTGATACCAATGAAGAATTTTGTGGAATAGAATTTGACAACTCTGATGGATTGAGAATTAGGCTTTGAGAGTTAAAACTCTCTTCGATGTAAAAGCAATAGAATTGAGATTTTCTCTCCGTTAGATGTTTTTTTACTATGTTTTATCTGATAACCTTTTTTATAGTGAGGGATGTATCAACTAGTTATTACTAACTCAGCTAATTAGTCTTAACTCCACAAATATTTTTTCAACTCTGTATAGTCAAAGAAGGATAAAAATATTTCAAATAAGATTGACTAGTCTTTCACTACTTGATAGATTCCTCTACCAAGTCACTCATATTGACTATAAAACCTAAAATAATAATATTTAATAAATAATAATTTCACAAAAATAAATCTATGATATATATCATAATATAATATTTAACTAACGAATTAAAATTTTTTGTATTCTGAATTTTACCACCAATAATAACTTAATCAATATCAAAAAATTTTAACCACCGATTCCAACACACTGATCTTCTCCGTTCGTCATTTGGAAACAGAAGGGTAATAGCGATGAAGGTGGAGCGGGGATACGCTATGCTACAGTGGAGGACAACTCTTCTCACTGCCAAGCAAGTGCGTATCCTTTCCTCCTCGTGGGAACCACCACCTCCAACGGTTAGTAGGAATGACATCAGCATGATCTTTCATGGGCCCCATGGCAATAAAACGGCACACTAATTAAGGCGGCACCGGCACGGGCACCAAACCAATCTGTAGTTCTGAACCCTATCTGTCCCATTAACTGATTAGCTCTGATGATTTGGGCTGTTCAGGTAGCTGAGATAACGAGCCAACGAACTTATTCTTGCTTACAGACCAGCCCAGCCCAGCCCAAAATGGAATAGCCACGTAGGTTTCTCAAAACCAGCTCCGCCCATCTTATTCCTATTTTTTGTGAAAATTGAAGGTGAATTCGTACTTGTTTGGAGATAAATCCGACAAAAAAACTTATAAGATACTAAATCTATGTTTAAAATTATGTATAATGACTTAAGTCCAATTTTTTTTCTGAAAAATATCCCTAACAATGTTAAATTTGGTCAATTATAAAAAGTCATATGTTAAATGTTTTGAGATATATATGATAACAAGTTGTTCAATTTTTTATGGAAACCGAATATATCATAATCTGACGCTAATTGCGACAAAATTATTAATCTATTAATTCAATTTCATATCAAAAGATTTCATTAACAATTCAAATTCAAAATCAAAGAATCCGGTTGGACTATTCTCCCTCTCTCCCTTTACAGACGGGCAAATGGATTTCTATGCTCCGCTCACTCCCATGGTGGTGCAGTCGTCCAAACGTCATCTAGTAAATTAGTTGTCTCAATTTATTTTTACTCTCTCATGCTTTTCCGATCTTGCCCGATGATGGAAAAACCTCAACACATTGAACGGTTTGGTGTTTTTACGTCATCATTTGCATTTGGGCATCATTAGGAGAAATTATCGTTCGCGCTTTGAAATCATCATTTACGTTCGTCTGTTCGTGCTTTTGAATTAGAATTATTTTAATTTTTTGATTTTTTTTCCTTTGTTTTTCTGAAATTCAATGTTACTTATTGATATTCATATCACGATGTTTTTTTACCAGAGTTTTTTTTTATTTTGTTTTTGAAAATAGGTTCTAAGTGTATTTTTCATGTTATTATTCGTGTTTTATTGAAATTAATATTGATTCGTTAAATTTAATATTTCATGTTATTATTTTTTTTACGATATTATTGTTTTTTGTGAAGAATGTTACTTTTTATGTTATTGTTATTTTGAGCATATTACTGTTTTTGTTGAGCGTATTATTATTATTATTATTATTTTAAATATTAATATTCAATATTAATATTTTTGTTTTTGTTTTTGAATATTACTATTTTTGTGTTTGAATGATACTATTTTTGTGTTTGAATTTGAGAGATAATTATTGTTATGTATGTTATTATTTTGGTTAAACATGTTACTATTTTTGTTGAACATGTTACTATTATTATTTTAAAAAATATTAATATTGAATATAACTATATAAATATATATATAATTTATATGTGGATATAGATAGATGTGAGAGAAAAATTTTTTTAATGTTAGTCAAACTCCTAAAATTTATGAGTTTTAAATTTTTAGTTTTAATTTATTTTTAAAGAAAATGATAGTTTGGTAAAATTGACAAAAAATAAATTTCATAACAAATAAATTTTTTTAACAGAGTTAAGATCAAATAAGTTCAGGGAGTGGCCTCTAAATCTTCCTTATTTTTTTTTCCAATAATTATGTTCTTTTTGTCCTTTCTGAGAAGCTAATTCCGGAAAAAAGTAACGCTCAGCACCATATTTGTGACGATAGCAATGAAAAGAGCCAATATTTTATGGGGGCTGCCCTTGTGCCCATACCAAACCTTATCGGCATATTCCCAAACCCATCAGCATTCATAATATTCCAAGAAAAAAAGACCGATGCCCCTCTTGTTTTTTAATTGTGTTGAGATAAATTTATATTAAATTTTAATAGGATCGTGTAAATTTTTTTTTATTTATATTTAATTTATTTATTATTTAGTTTGTATCATATATGAATCGTATATAATTGATATATAAACAAATTTTATTATGTATAAATCGTTTATAATTGATATATAAATGAGTCATATTATATATTTTTTTAATTAATTTTATTCATATTTAATTTATTTATTAATCAAGTTCACTCGCTTACTAAACAAATAATTTAAAAAATTCAAAGTCTCAAACATTTTAGTTTTATATCATGCTGGTGTAATATTATCAGTCGTTGCTCGGTGTTATATTTAGACACTTTTATCCTTTTTCCCATTCATAACAATTTCTGCCTGGAACACACGTTTCAAGGGCATTTGGAATACGTGTCCCCTTCTAATCGGGCCATGTCATCCAATGCCAGTCGTTAACCAGTTGAGGATAATGTCCAAAAAATAGGATAAGGAACTATGAGTGTATGACGTCCTCATTTACTTTCATCAAATCATTCCTAATCCCAACCTCAAATTTTTTTATCACATAAGTTTATTAAAAATCACCGGTGGGCCCTTACTTTTTGTCCAAAGATGGGGAGAACTCGATAAATTTAATAGCAACTATTGGTACTTAATTTATTGACCTAATTTATTATGTTTTTTAAATTGATTATAAAATTTATCAAATATTAGAATTTAGTGTTGATCCAATATTTCTATTAAAATCACATCATTATGTTAACAAATTAGGTCAGATTTTTATGTCCAAATAGTATTGCTCTTAACGAACAAGAACAATGTTATTGAAAGCTAATTTACTGACCTAATTCACTATGACCTTTAGATTAACTGTGAATTCCATCAAACATTGAAAATTGGTATTTATCCAATGATTTTAATGAAACCACGTCATTAGATCAATAAATTATATCAAATTTTTTGGTATAAATAATATTTTTCTAACAATAATACTTTTTAATTTTTTATTTTAATTAATCGTAACCATTAAATTGTATAAATATCGCCACTAATAAATAAAGAATGAATGAACTTTTGTATCGTGGGACTATGGTATAAGCAACGCTGCCCCTACGGCGCTGCCGTACTGTAAAAGTGTAAATCCTCATCCGGAAGAGCTGAAGATGATAGAAATGTGAGCCAGGGTGGCCCCACCGTTTATAAATAATTCTTTCTGTTTAAAAAGGACAAAGATAATAGTGTGTGATCGCCACACAACAACAATCCACCCTTCTCTTCAAATCAGGCCCGTTTCTCCTCCACCTCCCATCTTTTTCGTTCGACAAGAACAGTCTTCTCGCAGGTTCCGCCATGGATCCATACAAGGTACAAGATCTTTACGCCCTAACTCTTTAATCTCCTATCGCTTCTACTTATATTTGATGTTTATGCATCTATGTTTTTTAATTTCAGTTAATTAATCACTTCTTTTGTCCAACCTCATCTTTATTCATCGACTACCTCGTCGATTGATTAATCTTTGGGGGTCCCCAAGATTGAAAGTTTTAATTTCTTGTCATCTCTGCGTTTTCTTAATAATTTATGGACAGAGCATTCGTTTCCTAAATGATTTTGATGATTGACGTGTTTTGTTGTAAATATCACACTGCTTATTATTCCCTTTGTTTTTACGATGCAGCACCGCCCTTCTAGTGCTTACAATTCCCCCTACTGGACAACCAACTCCGGTGCTCCAGTTTGGAACAATAACTCATCATTAACCGTTGGAACTCGAGGTAATTTTGACTATACATGTCCACTGTTGTGTTTTATATGAGTAGTCGGGTGGTAAAGAGTATCTTTTGTAGTTTATCTTTTGAAATTTATGTGAGAAGTTTATCTTTTACCTAATATTTATGTGAGAAGTTTATCTTTTGAAATTTTTTGGCATCACTAGGGTTTGTTCTTTGTCGAAAAAAATGGTTAACGCATTAGGTTTTTTCAAGTAAATGTTGTTATATTTCTCTGAGTTCTGATGCATATGCTGTATTTTAATGGCTTGTTAATGGAATTTCAATACGTGTGTGATGGTACGATTCAGCTGTTTTAATCTAGTCAACATATAAGAAGAATCAAGTTACAGGGGAAAGTTTTGGTCCTCCCTATGTTCTTAATTTTTTGAATTTTCATTTGTTTAATAACAAAACAAGGTTTCATTAAATCACACTCCACCACATTTCCTATGTGACAACCCCTCCATCCCCACTAATTAACAACCACCTATTTAACTTGTTTTATGAACAAAAATATTTGTATTGTCCCATAATTATATTACAATTCTCTGTCCAATATTTCAAGTGATAGAGGTGGGGAAGGGCACAGATTTGGGGAGACAGGTCTATCGCAAGTATTGGAGTATACATATGTTTATTTGGCTAAACATGATTTTTTGTTGGATCTCTTATCTTTCAGCATTAATTTTTTTTTATATGTCATGCTTTTCAATTACTTTCTCATACTTATGTTTATATCTATGTTCATGAGCTTGGTATATCAACGTACATATTTCTTAACAAATACAATAGCAGCATCATAATTAATGGTGGACAATTGAAGTCATACAATAATCCTAATGTTTTTGAGATTCTGTTTAATCTGAAGTCCTACCTGTGGATTTTTCTGCCAAAAACAATTATGCTTTGAAAGTCCATGTCTCTGACTTGAGACCCCCTTCCATTCGACAGGCCCAATCCTCCTTGAGGATTATCATTTGGTGGAGAAACTTGCAAATTTTGATCGTGAGCGGATCCCAGAACGTGTTGTCCATGCAAGAGGTGCCAGTGCCAAGGGTTTTTTTGAGGTCACCCATGATATCTCTCAGCTTACGTGTGCTGATTTCCTGCGAGCCCCTGGAGTCCAGACACCAGTCATTGTTCGTTTCTCCACTGTTATTCATGAGCGTGGAAGCCCTGAAACCCTTAGAGACCCCCGAGGTTTTGCAGTGAAATTTTATACCAGAGAGGTGAGGATTATCAAGTATTGGTTGTCTCTATTGCTTGCTGAAACCGTATTGTTCATATGCAGAGATGGTGCAGATCATTTGTTGTTTAATTTGATGGGTTGTTTGCATCAAGTTCACCTATGCATTGCAGTTCATTCGCATGACCTTGCTTATTTTGCTGACTTTGTTACGAGTATATCTATACTAGAAATTGTTGAACTATAATCAAAGCAGAACATTATGCGTCAGGAATTTCATATCCTGGGGAGCTCTAGATCTGCCGAACTCCGTCATTGCCCACCACTTTTATTTGGTGGCATTCAGGTTCATGTGGCCGCAATTTAGCTCTGCCATTCTGCTAATTGAGCATGATGCTATCTCATATTCAAAGACTAGGGTACCCTGCGCAAATGCATTTTTTTTACTATAGTTAAAATGTATGTGAATGAGTAAAATCTTTGTTTTGGCTAAAATATAAGCGTGGTTAAAATGTTTATTGTGGGTAAGATGTAAGTTATACCATTAGTTGTGAGATGTAAGCGATCTCGGACATTGTTGTGCTTTATGCCCTATTGTATTATATAGATGGTGAAGTTTTCTAGTCTCATGAAATTATTGCCAAAGTCAAACAAAGTTTGCGGATGCAGTTGCTTACTTTGGTAGACCCAAAGAAGACAACATCTAAACACACGATTTTGTGGGGAAAAAGTATCAGTGTAGCATGGAGTTTTTATCTTTTCTACTCTAGAGCCTATAAACTATTGTTCATGTCCTTACCTGCTTTTGCATAACCATATGAAATTGAACGATTTCAAGCTTAAAGGACTATAGTCCTTCTTTATGTTATTTTGGGGCATTTGGATTGGGATTTGATTTTGAGTTCTGTCTCTCTTTGTTTCACATGGTGAACTCTTTCCCATGACTCAGGGTAATTTTGACCTGGTGGGAAACAATTTCCCCGTCTTTTTTGTCCGTGATGGAATGAAATTCCCAGACATGGTTCATGCTCTTAAACCCAACCCTAAGTCTCACATCCAGGAGAACTGGAGAATTCTTGACTTCTTCTCCCACCATCCAGAAAGTTTGCACATGTTCACCTTCCTCTTTGATGACTTGGGTATTCCGCAAGATTACAGGCACATGGAGGGCTCTGGTGTTAACACCTATACTCTCATCAATAAGGCAGGGAAAGCACACTATGTCAAGTTTCATTGGAAACCTACTTGCGGAGTGAAGTGCCTGTTGGAGGAAGAAGCCATCAGGGTCGGAGGATCTAACCACAGCCATGCCACCAAGGATCTGTATGATTCAATTGCATCTGGAAACTACCCTGAGTGGAAACTTTTCATCCAGATACTCGATCCTGATCATGAAGACAGATTCGATTTTGACCCACTTGATGTAACCAAGACCTGGCCTGAGGACATCTTGCCCCTGCAGCCTGTTGGACGCTTGGTCTTGAATAAGAACATCGACAATTTCTTTGCGGAGAATGAGCAGCTTGCTTTTTGCCCTGCTATTATTGTTCCTGGCATTTACTATTCAGATGATAAGCTGCTCCAAACACGAATATTCTCCTATTCCGATACTCAGCGGCACCGTCTCGGGCCAAACTATCTGCAGCTCCCTGCTAATGCTCCCAAGTGTGCTCATCACAACAATCACCATGATGGTTTCATGAATTTCATGCACAGGGATGAGGAGGTGCTTTACTCCCTTTTGTTTCTTAATCCATTTTTTTAGGGACAAGTTGGGTTCTTGAATTTTTCATTTTTTTATGCTTCTGGTATAGTTATCGTAAACATAATAAAAGCTTGCTTTGAGATATGGTTTCCCAAGTTCATAGAGAGTGTTTATAAGATGTGAATTTGATGTTATCTTCTGCTTTAGAATCCCTCAGGATGTTGTGATTATATGCTATTGAACTTTTCCCAGGTCAATTATTTCCCCTCAAGGTTTGATCCTGTTCGTCATGCAGAGACTCACCCCATTCCTCCTCCTATCTTGACAGGAAAGCGCAACAAGGTAAGTTTCTGTTGCTAGCTTATGATACTTTCTAAGTTACTATTTTAATGGCTGGTTACTTGGATTGCCAGATGTGTCTGAGTAATATATGGCTTAAACGATGTGTAAATTCAATAGATTTGTTAGTTGAATCTATTTGGGCAAATTTGTTTCTTATTGAGGTATTCCAGTGAGGTTCAAGGTCCCTTTAGACCACTGTTTAAAACAGCTTGTCCGAAGTATTAATATGTGCCTCAATCCCCTTGATTTCTTTCTTTTTTTCTCCCCTGCTTTTGTTACTTTATTTTCTCTCGGTCACTGTTAAAAACTTAAAGTTAGAACCATGCTTAGTAGATGATTTCACCAAAAATGCTAAGCTTCCAGACATGGTTGTGTTGATGGTGATGGCAATAGTGGTGGTGATAAAGGTGGAGTGTAATTCTCTGTCCATGGCACTCATCTGCCACTGATATCCCTGGCTTCTATTGAGTCCTGGCGGGTCTCAGTTTTCAATAAATTGAAATAAACAGAACCATACAAAAAATGAAAACGAACACGAGCAGTGAAGCATGTATACTTGGGAGGTGGTGAGAGTGATGGAGGAATGATGTTTATGATCCTGCTATAAATATGTAGACTTTTAAAGATGAGAGTTATTTGGTAATGTTCATGTGGTGCTGTCGGTAGCAGTGAGTTGGTGGTATGAGCTGATTGAGGGAAGTAGCCTGTGTTTGAAGTAGAAGCACTTTACATTTCCAATTTGAGTTACATAATTATGTCACCAGTATGCTGGAGGAACTGTATAATTGGTCACCTGACTATCTTAAGTGAACTTTGATATAAACTAGTCATGTGACTTTATGATGTGGACAAACAGTAATTAGTTTGTTTACTCTAGAAGCATGGGTTCTTCCATAACTGATACATAGTTGCAAAATCCATGACCAGCACTGACATTTTTTATTTCCATACTTATTTGCTGTCAAATGCAAAGATTTTTTTTTTGTTATATTTGTTTTTCAATTGATGGATATGTTGGGTTCTCTATTGGAACATATGGGTGTGAAGACGTGTCATGCTGACATGGTAATTTGTTTGTTCATTCAGTGCATGATTGAGAAGGAGAACAACTTCAAACAGCCAGGAGAGAGATACCAATCCTGGTCACCGGACAGGTATTTATTTTACCTCATCTGCTTCTAGTATGGTTGAAATTTTTTGTAGTTCTATGATTTTTCCTTGGTTGGTCTTGTTATTTCTCTAGGCAAGAGCGATTCATCAACCGATGGGTTGAGGCTTTATCTGACCCACGGGTCAGCCATGAAATCAGCAGTATTTGGCTGGCAAACTGGTCTCAGGTCTGATTACTCTACCCTTTAATTGTGTCTTATATTACATTGTAAGACTTACTGATTCTTTATTGGTGGTACATATTTGCTCTGCAGGCTGATAGGTCCCTTGGTCAGAAGCTAGCATCCCGCCTTAATGTGAGGCCGAGCATGTGAAGTTGACACACCCCACTGGATGTTTTGAGTTGATGAGTCTGTGAGAGAGTGGTGTTTGGTAGTCAATTGTAATCTTTGGATTAGCATGTCATATTATATAATGCCAAACAAACCTGTATGTAGTGTGACTTTTTAAACCTGGCGATGCGGTGATCATACCCTGATCTTAATAAATTGCAGTTATATGTTGGAAGTCATGTTGCAAATTTTCTTAATTATATGTTGCCAGTTACAGACTTTGTCCTGATGTGCTCAATCTCAGTTTTGGTGAAGGCAGGCACCAGACCGGAGCTTGTTTAAGGCAGGTTGACACACAGGAACTTCGTTCAAATCCCTTTTTGGGGATTGTCTGTCCATTATTGCTTGTTAAATTACCCTATTGCTGGCTAATTTTTGTTCGCAACTCCTAGTGTTTCTTTCAATAACCAAGAATTAGATCCATTATGTGCCTTTTGAATTAGTGGAAATTACACGTAAATCATATTATTATATTTACTACTTCACACTGGTCTTGTATGGAATGATTGTGACAGTCGATTAAGTGACAACACTTAGATGGATCACACCAAAGCTCTTGCAACATCGGAAAGAGTTAGGAAGGGCTTGGAGTATTCACCGGAGTATCCTTTCCAATACTTAAGTCGGTCTGATACGAAAGTTACTGTACTATGTTTGTTTACAGTTGCATATCTGAGGCCCAAATCGTGGGTTACTTACACCTTTACCTTGAGGGGGGTATTGATGTGAATTCCTTATAATGATGTGCAAGCCAACAGAAATGACTTTTTGGGAGTGAATTTCTCTCATTGGTTCATATGTACAGTGGGCAGTCATTGCCAGTGGCTGCATAATCAAAAAAAAAAAAAATCTCATCTCGTTGTATATTGGTTTCAACCTCTGCGTTTACTAGCTTAAAAATAGCCTGCGAGAAGTCGGGATAAAGGTGGAATGATGACGTGTACACGGGTCATGCCTCTTTGTTAATATGAATGAGATTCTATGCTAATCCCCACGTGAAGACAATGATGTAACTGATATTCTCTGTCTTTTATCATATCAATTAATTCGATCCAATAATAACAAATGTAACAATACACTTGAATTCGATAGCATACTAAATTTCAAGGTTCTTGAGCTTGGTATGATTCCAATGCTTTACGCAGGCTATAGCCGTTCGAATGCGACGTGTAAGGGATATATTCAATCTTTAATTCACGGATTTGTCAGCAAATTCGCTGAATTATGTACCGTGAAGTGACATTTTATTTTTCAACTTTTTTGCGCATATTCTGCACAATAATTTCTTCGCCAACCGAAGTGACAGGATTGCTTTTATTGTCATGGGATAGTGATGGGGCGGAAAGGGCATTCAGAAATGTTAACTTGGTAGGGAAATTAATGCTAATACCTTCGAATGTAGGCGTGAGAATCTTAGACATAACTCGTGAAATCGACACGAATTTATTACGGATTTAATAAATTTGAGTATAGTTTTAACGGATTTGAGTAGTTAAAGGATTAACTCGGTAGACCCGTGAAGTAAATGAATCAATTTTGTGTTTAATTTATAAATTCGTTTCAACCCGTTTAATCTATTCTCTTATTCAACAGGTGACACATGAGTTGCATCGAATAATCCGTCTAATAAATAATTTGTGTATGGGTGTGATAGTTGAATTCATTTATATAAAAGAATGAGAATATAAATGAAGTATTTTTTGATGCAAATTCATTTTATCCGACATAAAATCGCGCCACTTGACACGATTGCCCGACGTATTCAAATGTGATATATCGTTGATTTAGTCCACTTATTGAAAAACAAAAAATATTTATTTAGTCTACTTCAACTTCAAATGAGAACGAGAAAGCAAAAATAAATCAGATTCTCCCTAACATTTTATATTAAAAAGGATAATTTATTAGACATTCGGACAAACTATAACTTATTATTTTAGTTTAACAATCGAAAGTAATCGAATTAATTTATGTACATTTCGATTAATTTATTTTTTTGATTTAATCAAAAATAAATTATTTATGCCAAAACATGACCTAACCTAAATATATTGTCAAAATTCAAATTTAAAATATTTAAATTTAGATTGTGTACTTATTATAGTATTATTATTATCCTCTTGGAATGCCCTTTGTTAAGGTCCAAGCAAGGCCGCCTAGGCGCCTTGCATGACTTGTGCACCGCCCACGCGCTCCTCTTTTTCAATTCACTAAGGTTTTTGGGACATAATTAAATAATATAATTTAAAAATATAATAAATTATCACTAATAAAATAATAGTGAAATGTATTTAATGATGAATCCCATTGTAACATTAATAAATTCATTATCATATTATTAGTGAGAATTTATTATGTCTTCAAATTATGTCCCAACAACAATATTTTTTTCCATTGTATCCTGGGTCTGATTTGGGCATTGTAGTCGGTATATTGACCATTGGATTCAAATTATAAGTTTGGGGTGATTTTAGAAAAATAGTTTACAAGTTATAATTCAAATTAATATTTTAAAAAGTTAATAATATTTTTAATTTTTAAAGTATATATTTTTTGTCAATTTACTCCTTAATATATCAATTTAGTCTTTAAAGTATTTAATTCGTGTTATTTTAGTTCTCGCATAAATTGATCATTAAGTTTTTAATATAATAATTACGTATTAGACAAGCAATACTGTTTAAAAAAATGATATGCGATCACTTATGTCCAAAAACTTAACGGCCGTTTATGTAGGGATCAAAATGACAATAATTAAATACTTTAGAGACAAAATTGATACATTTAAGAGTATATTGACAAAAAATACATATTTTAAGAATCAAAAATACTATTAACCATATTTTAAATCACTAAATACTTTTAAATAAATTAAAAGTTATTTTATCACTTAAATAAATGCATAAATAAGAAACATATTTTTGCACTTTATATTCAACACCACCCGTACTGCCATCACCATTATTATCATTGTCACAACTCTTACTAGGGACAGAGCCAAAAAAATTAGTATAGAGTTGGCACATTAAAAAGTTTTATTTTTATTTCAATTGACTGTAGAAATTCATAAATATACATATATTTGTTGAAATTATATTTAATACTTAAAAAATTATTAAATATAAAAGATTAAAAACTCATCTACATAGCATGTTCACAAAAAAATAAAAATACAAAATTAATTATAACTTGGTATTAAGAATGCGAGTAATTGTTATCATTTAGAATTGCCCTTGATAAATTTTTATTTTCTTGAAAGTGTTAGAAATCAATGTAATCAACAAATATATTTTTTCTATATATAAAATCATGGTAACAATATTTAAAAATTTACCTTGTAGATTCTTATATAATTACACTCATTTTTATACAATAATAAAATAATTTTATAATTTAAAAAAATTATAAAATAATTTTGATATGTTCAAAATTTATCCAAACATGTTTGATGGTGACTCCACTCCTGACTTTGGTTAATTCCATATCTATTATTGTAGTTGCCCCATCATCACCGTCACCATCACAAACATTAAAACGTTTTTTTTATCATCAAAACTTATTTTTGTTCATAATATATTTATTTAGATATTGTATTACGAGTATTCAAACAACCCTTGGCCAATACAATAAATAAAATATTTTTCCTAAATAGTTATTTTAAAAAAAAATTCTTGCAACAAATCAGCTTGTGGGCATCTCTTGTGATTTTGTATTCAAAAACCACGGTCACCCACGCCACCAGTGTGACTGCCCTCGTCATTTATGATTGTTACTATCACCATCTTTACTCAAAATGCACTATTACTATTATCATTGTCACCTATAATTATCGCCACCACCACGATCGTCATCGTCCCAACTATAATCACTGTCGCCCACCACAACTATCACCATTCATTTCTCTATTACAATCGGTGTTTAAATTTTTTTTCTCTCTTCTCTATGTTGTGATTTAATTTTGAGTATAAATATAAATATATTTATGATTGATAATTTTTTTTATTACTTTGTGTTTTCAAACAGAAGTAATAACTAATTTATTTATAATTAACCAAATATATTACGTGACTTGATGGGATAGGACGTTAATAATACATGGACTTGATTTCAAAAATAATTCGATACCTGGCCTTTAAAATTTATTACTTTAAATAATATTTTTATAATTTTTGTGAGTCATTTTATAACTAAAAAATTTATAACTTTTGTGGCTGATTTATCACTTTTAATTACTATTATGAATGTTTTTATTATATTTGTGGTAATTATTTTTACTATTTTTTAGAGTACAAAAAAATTATCATATTTGTGAGTGTTTTTATTATTGCTGTGACAATTATTTTTACTATTTTTTTCAAATAAAATTATCCAAAAATATGATAAAAATGATATAAATTTCGATAACAGATTCAAGTCAATAACACATATATTAAAAAAAAAATTTGTGCATTGGACAAGCATTGGCAGTCAATTCTTATCGCTCTCACCCAAGCATCGGTAGTCCGCCCACTCGAATTGAAGTTTAGCTCTTTTTTAATATCTATATTATATAATATAAAAGATGGATGGACATGACATGACGGAGATTTACGCCCGCGCGCGGTTTTGTATTGTGTGAGTCCGGAGTATTGTATTACGATTAGAGAGAGAGAGAGAGAGAGAGAGAGCATCTACGCAAAAATGGCCGACGCTCGACACATTTAACCATTTCAAAGCTATTTTTTTTTTCTCTTCATATTTTTGTTCTTCCTCTCTCTGTTTATTATTAAGAATTCAAATCTTAATCCAAAATCAATTAACAAGGGATCAATTGTTTCTCAATCTCCATATATCTCTATCTATATATGTATCTATCTCTGTTCTCTTCGTGTTTTCCCGTCTACAGTTGACTTCATCGCGGGTATCGCGAGGGGGTTGTGGTGGGTCCGTCCAAAGATTTCAAGGAGAATCTTCTCTATCAACACAAGAGGCTTTGAAGAGAATCCGTTAAGAGTTAAAGAAGGAAAGGCCTGATGATAACTACGAGAAAGGGGTGGGTTTCTTTGTTTATGGATAGGACAGTCCTTCAAAAGCCTTCGTGACTATCATCACTTGCTCATGTCCTTGCATCTTAAACCACCACCACAACAACTTTCGTAGTGGGTAATTACAGAGGAATAATATCCAAGAATCTTTTCAAAGTGAGTTGCTCTCATTCCTTTTCTGTTTAATTTTTATCTGGGTTTTGTTGTGTTTAATGTTGGGTCATAAACTTGTATTAGCTTTGGGTATGAGCAGTAACTCTTTTTCTCCTTCTCTCTCTCTCTCGCTTGTGGTAAAACCTAGAATCCTGAAGAGAAGAAAGTTGGGTAGGTTCTGGTTCTAACTATTTTCGGAGAATCTATGGAAAGTTTTTAACTTGTGTATATTTAATTTGGCTTCTTCGGACAATTGTAGTTGGATGTATTGGGGATATTTGAAAATGTGGTTGGTTCTTTAATTCTTCTTGTTGATCATTTATTCCACTTTGGTTGAAATCGAATTTTTGTATCAGACCCTTGCCTTTGAGATGTTTTGTGCCTTATGTCATAGTGAGCTCTAATAGGATGTTTGATTAGATTTTCTATAAATTTTCATTCAGGATGCTTGTGAAATTGGGACATTAGACTTTTACAGCTGAAAATTTGAGACTGGATTTTGTTTGGTAAGCTGAAAGTTCTGGAATTCAAATCGAATAGGATATAGATGTTGGGGTTTTGAAGAAGAAAAGTTATGGATGATGGTGTCTTCTTCCCTCCAAATACCATGTCAGGCACTCCACCCGATTCCTTTATGGATTTGGATTACATGGATGAACTCTTGCTAGACGGATGTTGGCTGGAGACAACTGATGGATCTGATTTTTTGCTCCACAGTACCTCTAACTCTGGTGCTCTCTTTGACCCTTCATTTACATGGCCTACTCTCCAAACGAACAATGACACTTTGAGTGGGAGCCCACCACAAAAGGACAGTCAAGAAGATAGGCAAAGGTCATCTTTGCTTGAGAATCTATCCATTAGTCAGCCCCAAGGACAGAATCCTGCTAAAAGTCAGGCACTTGGTGACAATATGATTAATGTGGGGTGCTCAAGTGAATTTGAGAACTATTCTGTTGAAGGTTCTGAAGTCAGTAGAAGATGGTGGATTGGACCAAGAGCCAATCATTTTCCAGCCTTATCTGTAACGGAAAGATTAATTCAAGCTCTTGGGTACATTAAAAATTGCACTCGAGATGAGAATATTCTGATTCAAATATGGATACCAGTAAATAAAGGTGGCAGATGTGTTCTAACCACGAGCGATCAACCTTTCTCACTTGATCGTAACTGCCCAAGACTTTCAAGTTACAGAGACATCTCTGTGAGCTATCAGTTCGCTACCGAGGAGGATTCCAAGGAGAGTATGGGCTTGCCTGGCCGGGCTTTCATGTGTAAGGTTCCTGAGTGGACTCCTGATGTTCGATTCTTTAGAAGGGAAGAGTTCCCACGGGTTGGTCATGCTAAGCAATATGATGTCCGTGGAACTATTGCTGTTCCAGTTTTTGAACAAGGTAGTCAAAGTTGCTTGGGTGTTATTGAAGTTGTGATGACTACTCAAAAGATCAACTACCGTCCAGAGCTTGAAAGTGTTTGCCAAGCTCTTAAGGTCTGTTTCCTTTGCGCTTTTTTTTTCCCACACTGTTCCTCATATCAACTTCTTTCTTTAGTTCGGAAACTTCAATTGGTAAGAATTTGGGACTAAAGTTGATTTTGACACCAGCACAGCTGCACAACGAGAAAAAACAATCTATGTGTCATACTTGGTATTCTAAACTGGATGTGTAACAGAATATTGTGGTCTAAAGTTGATCATAATATGGAATAGGTTACAATATTCCTTTCGAACTAAAATAGGGGTCAGTTTGTCTCAAGATTGTAACATATTGAATATTAAGATTCTAGATTTATGTTCGATGTTCTTTGTTTCAAGTCAAACATACTACAGTTACTGAAGACATCACATTCTAAAAAAAATTGGTTGTTTTCCAGAAACATATTTTGGAGCATTTATCTGAAAAAGAAATTAAAGAGGCCTGCAGTTCCAAGATTTTTGTATTAAGAATCAACTCTATACCACCACAGAGAGTGAATAGGTTCAATGCAATGGGAAGCACACAACCAGCTTATGAAGTTTAGATTAGGTTGTGTTTTAGTTTCGTGTTGTTTTTTTTCCTTACGATTCTTTTTTATTGAATTTTATTGTTCCCATTGCAGCCCATATCCATCCCCATCGGAACTGCCGCCAAGAGAGCTTGAGCATTAATCCATGTAAAGTAATTTATGATTTGACATCCATCCACCATTAGTGTGGTATGACATACCCATGCCCTCCCTCAAGTTCTAGGGATTGTCTTGATGCAACCCTGAAATAATTTCTACAATATAATATTGAGAGAATTAAGAGTAATAAGTAATTCAGCCTCATTTTGTGGATAATATTATTGGTTTTAGACAACAAAATACAACTATGCACATTCGTCTGTACCGCAGGGGGGGAGAGAGTGAGAGAGAGAGAGATCTGTGGATCTGGCTTCTCAGGTCCAAATAAACCTTTTTAATTACTTGCAAAACATCCTAGTAATGACAACTCTCATTTCTCCAGACTTTCTGCTCTTAACAAGCTTTTTTGCTTACAGGCTGTTGATCTCCGTGGTTCTGAAGTTTCAAGTGCTCAGAATGTTAAGGTAATTGTATATCTCTGTGAAATATAACTAATCTGTAGAAAGGGTCTGAAACCTTATGTTTTCCACATTTTTTTTCACTAGGCGTGTGATGGCTCTTATCAAGCTGTGTTGCCTGAAATTCTGGAGGTTCTGAGATCTGCATGTGGGACACATAGATTGCCGTTAGCTCAAACATGGGTCCCATGTGTCCAACAAGCTAAAGAGGGGTGCAGGCACTCTGATGAGAATTTTGTTCATTGTGTTTCCACTGTGGATTCTGCTTACATAGCTGATCCCTCTATTCAGGGTTTTCATGAAGCCTGCTCTGAACACCACTTGTTGAAAGGTCAAGGGGTTGTGGGAAGAGCGTTCACAACTAATCAACCATCTTTTTCACCTGATGTAACCTCTTATAGCAAGACAGAGTATCCTCTTTCGCACCATGCAAGGATGTTCGGACTGCGTGCTGCTGTTGCCATACGGCTGCGAAGCATTTACACTGGTACAACTGACTTTGTTTTGGAGTTCTTTTTACCTGTGGATTGCGTGGATCCTGAAGAACAAAAGGCAATGCTCAATTCATTGTCCATCATTATACAAAAGGTCTGTTGGAGCTTACGGGTGATTACGAACAAAGAGTTGCAGGAAAATACTTTTCTGCCTGTTGGTGCACTTAAATTCCCTTCATATGTGAAGCTTGGAAGAGAAATGCCAGAAGTGGAATGTACTCAGTCCGCAAGGCACTTCCATGAAGTATCATCCTGCATTGGCAGAAAGACGGAGGCCAAAGAGGGTGATAATTTACCATTAGTCCAGGAACCAAGGCAACAGTTGAGAGAAAAAGCGTTGGACTTTATGAAACAGCAACATGATTCTGACTCCAGAGCAACTTTGACCAATGCTGAAGATAATTCTACTTCTGGCGAGGATAGCTTCTTAAATGTAGGTAATACAGGAGAGAAAAGAGTCAAAAGACATACCAAGGCAGAGAAAAGTATCACCTTGCAGATGCTTCGGCACTATTTTGCTGGTAGCCTAAAAGATGCTGCAAAGAGTATTGGCGGTAAGTCCTTCGTACACCTTTTTTGTATGTATCTCTTCTTTTATCCAAGGATACATTAGTCATTCTTTCAAGTTTTATATATACACACCCACCTATGCAATTACACAGCCCTACAAAAGGGAGTTTACCAATTCTTCCAAAGGGTATCAAAGCCTCTAGGTTATTGTCTCCTCTTTTTTTTTCTTTATTCTTTCTTCTTCACTGCTGCCACATTCTTAAACATAAATCATCCTAATGTTTTTATCAGGCTCGACTTCAAGTTCCTTCTTCTCCATAAACCACACTTCTAAGCCCCTATTTCACGATGAAGTCAATGCCCGTGTTCTGTACCTGAAAATGGATTTCTATAATGAACCTGTTGATAAATATATGACTCTACCTTCAACACCTCAAGTCGTTGGTTAGTTCTATCGCTTGAGTTGGTAATTCAATCTTATCCGTGCTTCCCGGAAGTGCGATAGTTGCTATCTCTACTCGCCTTCCTTTTCCATAATTTGCTGAGGCTTGTTCTCTGATTCTCTTTCATGAAGCTGGTCTTTTTAATATCTGAAGACTCATGCTCCCTCAAACCCATTTACATGTTTCGTAGCTAATTGTGGCTCATCAAATTCTTGCTTAAGTCGTGGTAGCTCTAATACATTGCCAATTCTCATTATGACCCATGTTTCGACAATCACAATGAAAATTCCTCATTGGTCCATCAAGTTTTTCGTCATGACTTTCAGTCCTCCAATTGGCATCAATCTTTTCCTCCATTTGGCAGTCCTACTCGTCATGAGGCCGTTGACCATCTATTCTAGCCCCCCTGCTACAGGCACTGAAAGAATCATGGACCTGTGTAATGCCAGTTCCCATTTGACTTTATTACACTGCTTGTGAGTTCCCTCACAATCTGAAAGCATTTGTTACTCATAATAATTTGAGTTATCTGTATCTTTCTCACACAAGATTCCTATGATCGGAACTGATATTTTGATATTGGTTCTTCATCTCATATGACCCCTTCAGCAGGTAATCTCCTGTCTCATTCTTCCTACACTAATTCTTATCACTTCCAGGTTACCAATGTTGCTCTTTTTCCCATTTCTCACATCGGTCACTCTCACCCTATATCTCCCTCTTTTAACTTTCATTTCTGTAATGTTCTTGTTGCACCGGATCTCCAAATTACTTATCGTTCATAAATTTTTTCAGCTAAACACTGTAGTCTCGAATTCGATCCTTTTGATTTGTTCTGTTAAGGAACTTCAAATGAAGAAGAATTGTCTCAGCTGCAATAGTTTTGGTGGACTCTATGCTATACCTCCATCTGCACATGGTGGTTGTAGTTTGCTCTCACAGCCTCTTCAGTTTCTTCTCAGTTATGGCATCAACACTCAATCACCTGAGCAATTGTTTTATTTATTTATAAACTGATATGACCATCTCGTTCTTGAATTGGTATGGCTCCCTGTCATGCATGTCAATTAGGCAAGCATGTTAGACATCACTTTCCTAATTCCCATGGTCATTCTGTTCGAGTTAGCATGGGAGAAATGTGTATATTGTGTGTGTGTGTGTGTGTATATGTATGTATGTTTGCATTTATATTTTTATATCATTATCTATTAGTTTCACTTCTAAATTTTTTTACTTTTTTCTATATATTGTAACCTTTGTTCTTTTGTTGGTTCTTAGTTTGTCCCACTACTTTGAAAAGGATATGTAGGCAACATGGAATAAAACGCTGGCCTTCTCGAAAGATCAAGAAGGTTGGCCACTCCTTACAAAAAATCCAACTTGTGATGGACTCAGTCCAAGGTGCCTCTGGTGCTTTTCACATCGACTCTTTCTATTCAAACTTCCCAGAATTGGCATCTACAAATTTAACGGGAATCAGCCCATTTTCAGCTTTAAAGACTGATGATGATTCAAAGTCCTTCAACAGGAAGCTTGAGGGTGTCAATCTCAAACCCCAGGCTGCTGCATCTAAATCACTCTCTCCTTCCTGCAGTCAAAGCTCCTGTTCTAGCCAATCTTGTTCCAGTGGGACACAGCTGCATCCTCAAGCATCGCATGTTGCAGGTCATGAAGATCCAATTGTCAGGGAAAATTCCAGTGATAGTGTACTTGAAAGGGCTGGAAGTGATGCAGAGCTGCACATGTCAAGTGATGAAGTACCAAAGCTCCTGCCAAGATCCCATAGCCATAAATCTCTTAGTGACCACCCTAAATCAGAGTGCCCTCTGCCCATTGCAAAGAATACAGGTGGAAACTCCCAAAGAGGCATTCAGAGATTTAAAGTTACATATGGGGAAGAGAAAATCCGGTTCCGCATGCAGAATAATTGGGGATACAAAGACTTATTGCAAGAGATTGCCAGAAGGTTCAGGATTGGTGACACCAAAGTGTTTCAGCTCAAGTACTTGGATGATGACTCTGAGTGGGTATTGTTGACATGTGATGCTGATTTGGAGGAGTGTATCGATGTATGCCAATCGTTAAGGAGCCAAATAATTAAGCTCGCTCTCTGTTCAGATTCACAGAAAAATTTGAGAAGCTATATGGGTAGCAGCAGCCCCTTGTGATTATCGTAGAAATGAGTACTATCAATGAGGTTGCAGTTTGATGCTGTTTAAAAATTTGCGTCAATATTTTGGACGAGCTCAAGTCCAAATAACTCGTTGGGGTATATGTTGCCTGCAATTTCAGATACATGAAACGCCCTTTTCAACGTAATAAGTGGTATCTGTAGGCTGGGATCACCATGAAAGTTGTAAAAGACTTTCTCCTAGGACGTCCTGAAATTCAACTTGGGCTTGGCAAAAGTATTCCGTGCGTAGAACTAGTCATTTTATTGCCTATGCAGCTGGAAATACCGAAGCTACCGTGTTTTCATACTGTTTTAAGATGCCATGTTAAAGGAATGCACGCGTTGGAGGCTGGAAGATTTTTACGGAATACGTGAAATGCGAAAGACAGATTTCTGGGCAGATCTTTGATAAAATAATTTGAATATGTACTGACATTGAATCTCATATGAGAGAGAGTCTATGCAATGGCCAGGGAATAAATGAAAAACCCTTCACACCACCAAGCATATGCGAGCGGTGTGGTGCGGTGCAAATATGGATTGTGAATTTGTACATTTGCAATACTGATTAGTGCTCGAGCTTGAGGGGAATTTAGCTCAGCTGAATATGTTTTGCAAAACTGATGTAGTGTACCTTTGTGGATCCATTGACAACTTCTTTTAATTTTCAGTTGGCTCAAGTAGATGTTAAACTACTTTCATTATTCAGAGTTCGAAATGCAAGTAAAATTTTTTTCTTGTGGCCCTTTTGCAGATGATTAATGGTTGCAAATTGAAACAATTTATTAGCCAATAGCCATGCTTTTAGGTCCTTGCCCAGTAAGACAAGAGTTGTTTAGTTCTTTTGGTAGGCTTGTACAAGTACAATACACTCAAGTCAACTCTCCAAAAGAAGCCACTGGCTCGATGTAAGAACTTGCGAGACCCATGTCTACCAGGGAGGCTTAGCCAAGGGTGCGTGTTGATGGGGTGAAGCTCCAGTTGCAATGACGCTGCCGCCATGCCTGCTGTGAAGTGGAGACTTATACTGATTATAATGACGATAATTCGGGGAGTGTTGTTCTTGGTGTTGGGCCGTAGGACGCTTGTTTCTGCATTTGGAGGCCTTGGGTTTCATCTTGATGGCGTTAATCTGTTCTAAATTCTCCAAGATTTCTTCCATGGAGGGGCGATTTTTGGGGTCAGATTCAAGACATCTGAGTATAAGTGCAGCTGCTTGGAATGCACCTTTAGAAGGATACTGGTGATCCAGATGTGGGTCCATTATTCTCTTCAGCTTTCTCTTATCGGGCAGGAAAGGCTTGGCCCAATCCACCAAGTTGTGCTCTCCACTGGGCCGATTCAAATCAAGCACCCGACGGCCCGTTAACAGCTCGAGCAACACCACCCCAAAGCCATATACATCGCTTCTAACATACAAATGACCTAGCCAACATTCAAAGTGGTTAATTATTCTCTTCCAGTGTATTTTCATATATACTATTTAATATTATAATTAGAAAATTGAATTCATAATTTATAAAGTATAACAACGATTAAGATTAATTCGATTTTTATCTACTTTATTCTGATAGTACAAAATTCATCCCCAAATTTGTTTTTCTATTTAAAAATATTATCTTCTCAATACGACTCAACTCAATCAACACACTCTTTAATACCAAATAACCCCATTAATCAACACCTATATCTCTCATCTACTTTTGTCTTATTTTTTATCTGTTCACTTTAATTTTAAATTATATAAATAAAAAATAAAAGTAAAAATTGATTGTCATTAAAAATATAAATATTATACGATTAATGTTTAATTTTTTGTATTATAGAGGGTCTCAAACACGGGATTATTACTAGTCTATCTAATATTATAGTTAGGAAGTTGAATTCTCAATTTGTAAAAACCCAACACCAGTCAAAGTTGATTCAATTTTCATCTATTTTTATCCAATAATATAAAATTCATTCAAAAAAATTATTTTTCCACTCAAAAATATCATTTCCATTGTATGACCTCAATGCCAATCACCCCGCCAAATCACACCTATACCTCTCTCCCCCTACCTCTTTCTTATATTATTTTTATTCACTTAATTTTAAATTTGATATTATGAAGTGGTTTTAGAGTTATTGTTAGTACATATATATGAAACAAGATATAAGTAATTACCGGTGGCCACATACTCTGGAGCTGCATAACCATAAGTTCCCACAATTTGTGTAGTGACATGCGAGTGACCATTTACTGGACCTAACTTAGCCAGCCCAAAATCTGAAAGCTTTGCATTAAACTCCTGGAGAAAAATATTCACATTACTGGCCAAAAACTCCACATGGCTGCCTTCAGAAATAATATTAACTATTAACGACAACAGTTAATTAATTAAATAGCTTCATATATATATATATATATATATACCCCATCTAGCAATATGTTGGAGGCCTTGAAGTCGCGGTATATGACTTTTTTCTCCGTTGTATGCAAGAAAGAAAGGCCTCGAGCTACTCCTATGGCTATTCTAAGCCGAATATCCCATGAGAGTGGTTTTGCACCAGCTGCAAGTAACAAGAGATTTCTCACATAACAAGAAATTTGACATTTCATTTCTTTTTTCACCGAAGTACCTAAAAAGGTTGTGATTTCAAAGAAAATAGAAATAAATACCTATTTTTTTAGAATATTTCCATCAATTTTTCAACTAGTTTCTCTATTTCTTCTGACACTTTTTTTTTTGTTTATAAGATGAAAAAAATTATATATTAAAGCAAAATTTGGATCCTTGAATATGACTTATTATTAGGATTAATGTTAATGCTTACTACTGAAGAGGTGGGTCTCTAAGCTTCCCTTCTGCATATACTCATAGACAAGGAGAAATTCTTCCTCTTCCCAACAGTACCCCAATAGCTTAACCAGATTGGGATGACTGAATTTTCCCAAGAATTTGACCTCCGCCTGCACCCGCAAAAAATTGATAAGATCCCCAACTTTGATGTAATTCTCCTCTAAAAATGACAAAGTTTCAAAATAATAATAGTAAGAAAACCCAAAGAAGGAAGAGAAGAAAATTGATTCTCCCTGACTCAACCACCTAAGTATTTATATTTAGTTATAATTATTATTATATAATTTTGTGAAGATGAATAGACTAGATATTTGTTGGCACTTACTTGCCACTCTTTTAGGCCTTGGGAGCTATCTGGATGGGATTTCTTGACAGCAACGGGCATTCCAACTCCAACCATGGAAGGTGCATATGTTTTCTCGTCGACCCAACCTCTGAAAACCTTTCCAAACCCTCCCTCACCCAGCATCGAATCAGGTCTAAAGTTTTTTGTGGCTCTTTTTAGCTCTGCATAACTAAACATTTTCAAGTTTGGGGTTATAATTTGCCCACTTATTGTAGTTGTTATTGTACCCAAACCCACTTCATTATCATCAACAACACCTCCTGCTTCTCTAGTATACGCCGACGAGCTTTTCCGATAACTCTTGCTGCTGCTGCTGCTGCTGTTTTTTAATGTCTTTGCATCACTATGGACTGAAAGAAAGGGAAGAAGAAAACCAATAATTTTATTGGTGAGTTATTAATCTGAAGCTCAATTAACAAACAATGTATAATTATGTTCCAAATCATCAAACAAACTTTATGCATATATATTGGTTTGAATTAGGAGATATATATACATACTTGGGCTGGAAGGTTTCGTGGTGCTCGGGAGATTATCCACAGGCTTTGCCCAGCAGTTCCCCATCCTCTCCCTCCCCCCTCTCTCTCTCTCTCTCGTTAATCTCTCCACTATCTATCTACTTATCGTTTTGGAACATCTGAAGTTTCTGTGTCTGTTCAGTTTCCGCGAAGGAGAGAAGAAGGAGCGCAAGAAAGAGGGACGATGAACACAAGAAAAGAAAACTAAGACGTATGTCGGTATGTGTATGTATACAGAGACGGGAGGGAGAAACTGAGATGGGTTTGTCTCCTATGGATGAGTCAGTATTTCTCCCTTAACTACTTATGAATTGGTATTTCTTTTTTTTTTTTTTGAACAGGTATGAAGTGGTATTTCAAAAACGCGCTTTCAGTGTAAAAAAAAAAAACTAGAAATTATTTTGTAAAAGGGAGCAATCGCTACATCCCCTTAAAGGATTTCGGCTGGCCTGCGCTTGTTCGACAGTAGCTTTTACCTCTCAGTGCCCACAGGAGTTTTGTCTCAGATTGACTGAGAGTCGTCTCCCCCACCCCTTATAAGCCTGAGTCTCTTTAGGGATGGATATTACCTTTTTGTAAATGATAGAAATCGCCACGAGATTTTAGTCTTTCACTCGAAAGATTCTGACTTACTTCTCAGTGCCCGCAGAAGCTTTATACCACATCGACTGAGAGTCGTTTTCCCCACCCCTTATAAGCATGAACCCCTTTAGGGATGGGTACCCACTAGCGGGGGTAGGGGAGACGACTCTCAATCGATCTAGCTTACCTCTCAGTGCCCGCAGGAGCTTCGTTCCATATCGACTGAGAGTCGTCTCCCTCACCCCCTTATAAGCCTGAGCCCCTTTAGGGATGAGTACCCACTAACGGGGGTGGGAGAGACGACTCTCAATTGATGTGAGACGAAACTCCTGTGGACACTGAGAGGTAAAGGCTACTGCCGAACGCTCGCAGACTACCTGGAATCCTTTGAGTGGAGGGCTGAAATCCCGTAGCGATTTCTACCCCTTCATATTTCTAAAACATGACTTTCATATAAAAAGTGTATTTTACTTCCATATTCTCTCCCCTATGAAATTCTTCATCGGTTAGGCCCAATGGTGGTACCTTGTTATTTGCTAATGTTGTATATATTCTGTTTTTTTTTTTCCCAAGGTTTTTCAATGTCACTTTCTTCATTTAGCTTCTTCAAAGATGTCATCAGTGGTAGCATTATAGTATAATCATGTACATTGTGAAACTTTGAAACTTAGAGCTAACCACCTCTTTTATTTGTGCTTCCTGCTAATCTTTTTGAATTTTCTGCCCAATATTTCTAGGATTTAATACGTTATCTGTTGTCAAAGAAGATTATTATCCATTAGATCCTCTCAGAGCAGAACAATAATGAGTAATTCCCACGAAGCCTTCTGTTGCACCACTGAGGCATCGTTTGTTTACCAGGCGAATGGTAGTTAACGTAAGAAAGAGAAATTTTTTAAAATTTTCATGTGTTTGGTTAGAATGAAAAGGAAAATGATAGAAAAAATATTTTTTTTTCATGTTTAAATTTTCTCACAAATAAACAATTTTTTTTTTCTTGTAAAACACACAAGGAAATGCAAGAAAATTGTGATCTATAAGTAACTTTTCATTTTACCTTTATTTTTCTTAAAATATTTTATTAGTTATTAATTTAAAAAATTTTGGTAAAAATTTGATTAATCATAATTTTTCGTCCTTCGATTACAGAGAGCGAAAACATAAGTAAATCCTTCCCTTTTCATTCTAAAGGTCGAGTAGGGATGGTGTTGTGTCAAATTTTATTCAACACATTCAATCTAAATTTTGTTGTATTGCATTGAGTTTATACGGTGTGTAAATCATATTTATCCAAATTTGTTTTGACCCTTTTAGTTAACAGCACTATTCAAACTCGACCCATCAAATTTAGAATTTTGAAGCCTAAATTTTGATACTGGGCCCCGGATACGAATTATTGTTGTAACAATAATAGAGGCATAGACAGGTCACTTGGACAGTTTTTTATACGCAATAACATGATTACTTTTGAAAATGTGAGGGGGCCGGCCAATACCATATGACCGACCAATGTTGGGTTTTCACACAAGGGCATGTTAGGTATTAGCTATTGGCCCGGTCAATGCGATGATAATCCCTTAAATTTCTTTCCCAATTAAAATAAAGACAATAATAATAATCACTGTATATGACTCAGTCGTCTATGCTTCCTTTCACATTTTAAAAACAAAAAAAAGTCAGTCTAATGCTATGTATCAAGTTCTGTGGTGTGGTGGTGTGGAATTGTACCAGGATAGATAGATATAAGTGACAATTGGGGGACATCAGCCCCCCAAAAGTCAAGAAATTCAATGTATTATATCATTACTTCTTTTGAATATACACTAATTATCTATACTCACACCTTAATTTTAAAAATAACATGTTTGAAGACCGCTTATTAAACTTAATTCTTGAATTTGACTTATATGTCAAAATTTTATTGTCCGTTTGATAGAGTGGATGAAAAATGAAAGGAGTGATATATTTTCATGGGAGAAATCCTTCATTTGCTCTTTCGTGTTTGGTAAGAGGGTCAAAAGTAGAAATGATTGATTTTTTTTGTGTTTAATAAGATGGAAAAAAAATATAAATACATATTTTATAATATGATATATATATAATATCAAAAGATATGTAGACAAATAATATACATTTCAATAAATACAATAAATTTTCATCCAATTCTGGTGAGTTATTCATTCACTTTTCTACTCTTTTTCTATTTTTTTTCTTACCAAATATAATATTTTATTTATCCTTTTAATTTTTTATCCTCTTAACTTTTCATCTTTTTATTTTTTTTGTTTCGTATCAAATGAAACATTAGTATCACCTCTATGAAGACAGTGGAACACCATGGAAAAAAAAAAACAGAAAAAAGAAGTGAAGTCCAATTTCTAAAAGAGCAAAATAAAACTTTTGGCGAAGGGAGAAACATAAGGTGGTCAAAACGTGTAGGTGTAGATTGGGGGCGGATGGAAAGGCAAAATGACATCCAAGCAATGACATAATCATCCCAAGCTGCATAGGATGAGAAAATATACAATTTCAGGTTTCTCTCTCTTGGACTCAAGATAACAAATAATTACAAACAAAAGTGGCATCTGGTCAGTACTTACATATTGTGCAGTCAGACTGAGACAATTGAAGTAAACATAACCAAGAGCCATTGAGGTGGCACCATCACCATGGATAATTGTGTCTCATCATATACCATAAGTACTATAGACCCATGAAAATGTTGTGGTTTGATGCACATAGAGAACAGTATCCTTGAGGTCTTACCCCACGGGAATTAGAGTTTGGTAATTGGTTCCCGACAAAAAAAAAAAAAAAAAGGAAACTTACAACAGATTATTGGAATTTGCAATTAACAATACTGAAGATTTCTCACAAAAAAAATAAAAAATAAAGAAGCTTAAGAATTTTGACTAAAGAATTGATGAAAGAGGAAAAAGGAAAATCATTATCTAAACCTTAGAGCCGGTCTTTCTTGTATAATGAACTACTATCATTGATAGTTATTGTCGGTTGCATACAAGTTTTTAACCTGTGCATTATAGATAAATGCAATAATACTATTATTGCTATCACTCGAACTCGACCATGACGGCATCGACTAAAGCCTCTTGTTATTTTATTTTGGGAGCAAAAGCGAAAAAGAGAGAAAAATTTTAATTTTTAATTTTAAGAAGACAAAATTTTTACAAGATAAGAAGTATCATTGAACAATAGGTTCATTAATAATTACTTATAAACTCTAGGAAAGTCGTATAAACTTTTTACATTGTAAGATATATTATTTTTTCAAAATTACTTGTATTTGTCGAACACGGAAAACACATTAGGCAAGCAAGACTATCGAGTAGTGCCAAAGAACCATTGACTTTTAAAATGCATTGAACTGGTATTGGCCGGCCGTGAGTCATGGGTAGGGTCAAGGCACATCCACGATGCCTTTACTTGTATTTGATTGTAATTTTTCTCCAAGCGGCTTAGTCAACAAAATGTTTAGATCCATATAATTGTTGGAAATAATGATATATTTATTTTTTTTAAAAAAATTATTAAATAGTGAATGATAAATTATTAAAGTTTTTGTAATTTTTGGGAGCAATTGAAAAGACTGTAAAAATTTTTGTGACTTTTAACAGAAATAAAAAAGTTGTGAAATGAATATAACATAAAAGACTACTAATTTAAAATCGATGACTTTTGATTAAAAACACTAATTCAAATAATTACACCTTTTTATAAAATCGTCATTAATATCTTTTTGACTCAAAGATACCATTTCAAATGGTTGTACCTTTTCATAAAGTTACCATCGATACTCTTTGGATTAAGAGGTACCATTACATATAGTTACACCTTTTATAAAAAGTCACTAGAAAGTTTATAAATAAATGATTCCTTACATTCTCAAAATATACCATTAAACAATTCAAGAATTATTCTCTCATTCCAGTTATCTTAATTATCAAAAATACTGAATTAAGTATTCAATTTTTCTTCTCTCTCTCTGCATATTGTTATATTATTATTTTAAGTTCGGTCCAACTATAAACACAAAATTGTGTTCATTGGAGTCTTGGAGATTGAAGTGTTGTATCTTCAAGAACGAAATTTGTTCTAACGTAGCAGACAGTTGCTTATCAACCTTAAGTCCTGAGAGGGAGCAAATCTGTCTTAAGAAAACTGTGATTATACCTGGTTCGAATTATTGTTTTTATTTCTGAATTTCTAATTTTCTAAATTTTACTATTTATATTGTTCTGCATCAATGTAAGTGCACTGATTTTGATTTCTATACATTTTATTTAAATTAATACATAATTTAGATTTTATACAATTTAATATAATTTAATTATATACATATTTTCTATAATAATATTTATATATAAACACGTAAAGAAATGTACTGCACTTTTGAAATGCTTTAGAGGCATGATTCACAAGCAGCCATGAAAAAATAAAAAAATTAAAAAAAAAAGTGGAAAAAGGGCCAAAAAAGAAGAGAGAGCAAAATGACTGATTGGGGTCCCCCGGACATAGACTAGACTTAATTCAATGTATACCCCAATTCAAAAGCCAATGGAAGTCCACCATGTGGTTGTTTATGACAACTCGTGTTCCAATCTCTTAGACTTATGATTAATTATTATATAAATCATAAAATTAGTTCAATAATAGTCAAAATGGAATACAATATTTTTTTACAAATCTCAAGTATTGTTTATAAGTAATTGTATAATAAATTTCTTATGAATTTCCTTTCGACAAGTATGAGTAGCGGTGATAAAATCATCATTAAGTTCATTATAATTTTTAGTTGAGATCATTTTCTATCATTTTGAGAAATTAAATCTTAAAAATAATTGAAAACACAAGTTTGGCATAATTTAAGGATATAATTTAGATATTTAATGATTGTAGTCATTAAATTGTTAGTGGGCTCTAACATTAAATTATCATTAATTCTTAACACTATTAATCCAATAGTCATAATGCATTAAATTTTTAAATTATATTTATAAATTAAGTCTCAATAAGACTAATGTCTTCTAAAATAGATTTTTTCCAACCGTGTCATCTACGCTGTCCACAAGGGGAAATCCATCTTCTTGCTGACTTTTTGCTTCATAACATTTTGGTGCGAGACACTTAATTTCTTCGAGTTGGTCGGTGACTTGGCCCTTAAGAAAAAAAATTCCTGTGGTTGTGTTTCTACACTATTCCCATATATAACATTGAAGCTTCACTAAGTTTTATTTTTGATTCAACGGATAGGAGTGTTTAAATTAATTTATGTGTATTTTGGTTAATTTTTTTCCCACATACTCAAAAATAAATCAAATAAAACTCAAAAAATTATAATTCACATGTATATTGTCTCTTAAATGAGTGGATACTATCAATTTTTTTAATGAAACTTACTCATTCAACATCGATCCAACCAATGATATGTATTTGAATTTTAATTTTTGAGTTCTATTTGTATATAATATTTTTCAAAGTTTAAAAGTCAGTCAAGTAAGAACATTATAGTTAAAGCCCGTATTGTCCCGAGGAAACAACATTGCAGGAAAAAGGTAAGAAATTCCGGCAGTTTACAATTGGCAAGAACGACCGAGACCAAGTCAGGTAGATAATCCGCCTTTGTTCATCGTAATAATATGAACTAAGGACTTTCGACGGCGACGGTTTCTTCGGCGAGCCACCTGTGTGTTTGTAAAACGTGAGTGTCCTAGAAAGAATATTGTCATATAATGTGCGCGATTCTAGGTGGTTCTACATTCTCTAGGTGAACACATGGAATAATAAAGTCGTTGGGATGTCCAAAAAGCGTCAAGGAGATAAGCCGAGGTATGATAACACGGAACAGCTGAGTACGACAGTTGATATTGTATTTAATGCGATGTGACCCCTCATTTATGGCAGAATGAGTGATAGTGACAATACAAATAAATGCGCGCCTGCAAGCACTTGCACTCTGGGAGTTTAGGCCTACTGTCATGATGATTAAGCATTAATGATTGATGCGCCGAGATGACATGATCGACTCCCCCCGATAAACTGTTCCCCAGAATATTCAATGCTCAGTTGATGTCAGATACCGATATGGGGGATTTGGGTACTCGGGAGAGGGGCTTAAATGCTCGGCATTTGACCAAACATTTATTCCATCTTTCTAGCATTTAATAGGAGGAGACGTGAGTAAAAAACACTCATTGCACGAGAAATGGTGTGTCATATGTAAGATGTCCAGATGAGACTGGAGATCTTTGGCAATCATTGTTAATTCATGTATAAATACTCCTCAGAAAAATGGACAAAGGTACGTAAATTTGAACCAAAAAAAGATTGTCCATTGAGCTAAACCTTTCGACCTTAGACTAATTTAAGCTTCGGATAAGTCGGGTGCTCACCTGACCCACTTTTTCTGATCCTGTTGTTTCAGGTTCGCCAACTTGGAGATCGCTGTCTCAAACTATTGCAGGAATTATCTCGTGCAATTTGGCAATGTATGTGGGAAGCGAGGGCATCTTTCCCGGTAGCGATTGTTTGATGGTAAACACTCGATCTCAGGGTGAAGAAGCAAGTGTGCGTGTAAGGGACGCAGAGCCCGTCCGACTTCCAATGGTTCTAGAACCGGGTCTATTGGGCCAATCAGGTGGAATGGAGCATTCTTCGCAACGAACGCGCCCTATGGATCAGGGCCTTGGGGGGCAGGGCCTCATGGCCCGTGACATCATTGAGATGATGGAAAAGCAAATGGGCAAACGCATTAAGCAGCTTGAGAAGGAAAACGCCAAGGTCCAGTGGCGTCTTGACGATTTTGAGCAGTCAGCGAGCGCGGGTGGGCATAGTTGCGGGTTCGGGGACCAGATGCCTAGCCAAAACCTTTCCAGGCCTCCCTGGCATAGGCCCTCCAGGAAAGACTGGATTAGGCACTCACTCGAGGGACTTAACTGCCAAGGTGGGTTCTCGGCCTCGAAGGGGAATTTGGAATCAGGCCAAAAGGCAAGCCTGTCCCGATAGGACCTGCGCCGAGGGATACTCGATGACGTTGGCGCCGTCGAATCACAAGCAGAGTCCACACCTCGGAGGCCTCGAGAAGAAAGATTAAAAAAGGATCCCAGGGTCTACTTCATCGCTTATAGCAACCATGAGCCCGAGGTCTATTCCGACGAAGTTATTTTACCGTTATTTTGGGCTATCAGGGAGGCTGAAATGCCGAAGAAGTTTACCGTTTCACGGTTCAAAATCTACAATAAAAAAATCGATCCCAAGAGCTATCTTCGTTAATACAAATAATTTATTTCAATCTACGATACTGACCAAAGGGGACACAGGCATGAGATGGTATGAGAACCTGGCTCCTGAGAGCGTCAGGTTCTGGAAACAATTGATGGAGCTCTTCATAGCTCGATTCATCACCAGCAGTAAGAAACTAAATGACATCGGCGCTCTGTTGACGCTTAGGCGGAAGGGAGGAGAGACACTTCGACAATATGCTGTCCAGTATTGGGATGAAATCAACGAGGTGGAAGCATGTTCGGAGGCATTGGCCGCGGCGTCGTTTAGGCTGGGGCTGTCCCGGGACATTGATTTGTACAAATCGCTGACTAAGAAGGCTCCGACGGACATGAAAGACTTGATGACGCAGATTAACAAATATGTCCGAGTGGAGAAAGAATCCAACACGCCCGAGAGTAGGGTCCCGGTGCCGAGAAAAAGGGAGAGGGAGCAGCCGGCCCAAAAGAGAGGGACTGTTCCACCCCAACTCTCCTGTCCTTCCAAGGGGTGAACACGGTCTTCAAGGAGCCTATTTACATGATGCTTCCCAAGATTAAAAATAAACCCTATTTCAAGTGGCCCTCGAGGATGATAGAAGACTCATCGACAAGGAATGCGACCTTCCGTTGTTCGTATAATAAAGATGTAGGCCATTTGACAGAGGATTGCAAGGTTTATAAATCCTTCCTTGAGCAATTGGTGCAAGACAGACACCTCGGAAAGTTCATCGATAAGGGTTGTCCTGGCAGATCGGCAAGGGAGCGAGACGAGGTGTCAACTAAGGTTGCGCCGGTAATTGATGTTATTCATGCTTGCACAGTGGAGAGGCCTACGCACAACTCCCTTTCGCGCCGAGTTACAGAAGGTCTCTCAAGCAGTCAGGTTGGAAGAAAGGGGTGAGGAGTGGCCGCCCAAGAAGCTGCGAAGCGGTGTCGAGATAGCGGTATCGAGATTATCTAGTTTTCCGATGCTGACCTCAGCGGGGTGGTCTTTCCCACGAGGATGCATTGGTGATCACTTTGCGGGTCGAGAAGTTCGACGTCAAAAGGATCTTGGTAGATTCAGGCAATTCTTCCAAGGTGATGTATGTCACCTCTTCCTCAAAATGGGATTCTCACAGGGGGATTTGGAACCCGTAAAGACCCCCTCATCGACTTCAATGGTTCCAGCACCCTGCCTTTTGGAAAAATCACCCTCATGGTACGTGCAGGGGTGGTGACCACACCAGTAAATTTTGTGGTAGTGGACTCCGACTCCCCATGCAACGCTATTATGGGGAGATCGTGGTTGCATGCGATAAAGGCGGTCCATTCGTCCTATCACCAGAAGATAAAGTTTCCAACACTGCAGGGCATAATAAAAATTCGGGGTGATCAGGTATCGACAAAAATCTGTTTCTACGCTGCGGTAAAAACTGGAGTTAGCGGCCGAAGTCAGGAACATGATCCCGATGCGGTGGTTGCCAAATAGCAATCACATAGCGGTCGACCAGGAGTGGACGAGCCCATTACAGAACCAATCGACTGGTCTACTGAGGCCTTGGTTAAGATTCTTCTGAGCCTAGATAACGATGAGAAGTACTTTTTGATAGGAAAGTCACTCAGGGACGCAGAGAAAAATGATATGGCCTCATTCCTACGCCGCAATGTCGATGTCTTTGCATGGACCCAGGCCGAAATGACTGGGATAAGTGCCGAGGTGATGATTTATCGGCTCCATGTGAATCCCTTATTCAAACTCGTTGGCAGAAGGCTCGAAGAACGACACCTCATCACGCGAAGGCTGTGGATGAAGAGGTGGATAAGTTGTTGGGGTAGGTTCCATCAAGGAGGTACAATTCCCTAGTGGTTATACAATACTGTGTGCACCAAGAAGAAAAAAAAGGAAAATGGTGAGTTTGCGTAGATTTCCCGGACTTGAACAAGGCCTGCCCCAAGGACGAGTACCCCTTGCCCAAGGTTGATCAGATGGTAGACGCCACATCCGACCACAAGCAAATCACTTTTATGGATGTTTGGGCTGGATATCACCAGATTCTCTTACATGAATCAGATCAGGAGAAAATGATGTTCATTATGCCCCAGGGGATCTACTATTACACAATGATGTCTTTTGGGTTGAAGAATGCTGGGGCGACTTACCAACTTTTTATTAACAAAATTTTCAAAGACCAGCTCGGCGAAACAATGGAGGTGTACATTGATGCCATGTTGGTCAAAAACAAAGAGAGTGCCGCCATCTCTATGATCTCGGGACAACATTCGCCATCCTCCGGAAGTATGTCCTAAAACTAAACGCCTCGAAATACGTTTTTAGAGTGAGCTCAGGAAAATTTTTGGGATATTTGGTTACTTACCGAGGTATCGAAGCGAACCCAGCAAATACAAGCAATCCAAAATGTCCGAACGCCTAGGACCATTAAGGATATTCAAAAATTGGCTAGGATGTTGGCAGTTCTTAACCGATTTATTTCCAAGTCGTCCGATATGTGCAAACCATATTTTTGCCAAGTTGAGGGGGGCGGATAAGGGGGTATGGGATGAGGAATGTGGTCGAGCTCTTGAGGGGATCAAGGAGTACTTGAAACATACTCCAACTATATTCGTCCCGGCAGCGGGGAGGTGCTTAACCTTTACTTATCCGTATCTCAAGACCCCGTGAGTGAAACACTAGTCAGAGATAGTGAAGGGGCCCAAAGACCCGTGTATTTCATAAGCAAGACTTTGCTTGATGTCAAGACAAGGTACTCTTCAATGGAGAAATCGGTCTTGGCATTGGTAATCTCGGCGACGAAACTTCGACACTACTTCTAAGGTCTCGCCATAGATGTCCTTACAGACCGACCTCTCAAGCTGATCCTTCACAGGGCTGATATGTCCGGGAGGGTTGCCAAATGGGCTGTAGAGCTTAGAGAGTTTGAGATCAGGTACAAGCCTCGTACTTCGATAAAAGGACAAGTCTCGGTGGACTTTATTGCCGAATTCTCTGCGTTCGTGCCCCCACCAATGTCACAGGATCTAACAGGGGACGTTTGGGATCTTCATGTTGATGGATCCTCAAACGCAAGGGGGGGTAGGGATAGGTATTGTGCTAGTTAACTCAGAAGGATTCGTCATTGAAAGGACAATCAGATTAAAATTCAAGGCATCTAATAACGAAGCCGAGTATGAGGCGTTGCTAGCAGGACTTGATGCCACATGCTTGATTGGGGTTAGACACCTTCGGATCTTTTGCGATTCTCAGCTGGTCGTGAACTAGGTAAATGGGGACTTTGAGGTTCGGGATAACAGAATGAAGTTAGAAAGAGTAGAAGTTTCCTAAATTCCTAGAGATCATAATACCCACGCCGACGCACAAACAAGTCTGGCTTCGGCATTGGCTTCGGAGGTAACTCGGCGTATACTTATTGAGACCCAGGAAAGTCCGTGTATAGATGAAACAAAGGCCGAACAAGTGTTGTCAACCCTAATGCAAACACCGTCGGGATAGATGAAGCCTATCGTTGCATACTTAACAGAAGGAGTGCTTCCCGAAGATGTCAGAGAGGCCAGGAAGATTAAGCTCAAAGCTCCTAGATTTTGGATGTCAGATGATCAATAATTATACAAAAAATCGTTCTTGGGACCACTATTGCTTTGTGTCCCCAGGGTGAAGTGGAACCCTTATTGTATGAAATCCATGAAGGATGTGTGGAAGCCACACGGGCGGAAGGTTTCTCGCGCACCGAGCAATGACGCAAGGATACTAGTGGCCATACATGCAGAAAAATGCGAAGATTTATGTACGAAAGTGTGACAAATGTCAGAAGTTTGCCCCCATGATCTGGTAACCGGCTGGAGATTTGAACTTACTGACAAGCCCTTGGCCGTTCTCACAATAGGGGATGGATATTGTTGGACCTCTCCCGAGATCCCCACTAGGCAAAAAATTCTTGCTGGTGACTACCGATTACTTCACCAAATAGATCGAAGCCGTGCCCTTAAGCTGTATTCGGGATGTGGAGGCGAATAAGTTCGTGTGGTAGAACGTCATCACCCGATTTGGAATCCCTAGGGCTATTGTTTCTGACAATGGGACTCAATTCAACAATGGCCCATTTGGGGAATTCTGCTCAGGGTTCGGAATATGTAATTACTATTATATGCCAGCCTATCCCCAATGTAATGGACAGGCTGAGGTGTCCAACAAAACCGTGCTGGCAGGAATCAAGAAGAGACTTGAGGCAGCAAAAGGAAGGTGGACCGAGGAATTACTTAACGTATTATGGGCATACAGGCCCACACCGAGGACTTTGACAGAAGAAACCCCTTACGCCTTGACATATGGGGTCGAAGTTGTCATCCCCTTTGAGGTGGGACTATAACAATACGGAGTTGAGCCTTTGAATTGAAAAACAATGATCAAACGCTCGCTAGAGATCTCGATTTAGCCAAGGAAAAGAAGTCATCAACATCCATCAGGCTGGCAAGGTACCAAGGGGAATTGTCACGTCAACACCGAAAGAAGGTTCGGACGAGAGATTTTCAGGTCAAAGATTTGGTACTGCGAAAAGTGGTGGGCAATACTCGCGACCCCACAGATAGCAAACTGGGTCCTAATTGGGAGGGCCCTTATAAGGTGGTCTCTGTAGGGGGCACAGGCACGTATCGATTACAACGTATGAATGGTGACGATGTAATCTGGCCATGAAATGTATCGAATTTGAAGAAATACTATTACTGATCCAGAGTTGTCTTTATGGTTGCATTACCACGAGCCACGCACTCGGTTGTTAGGGGTACGGTCCCGAGGGATGTAAGACTCCACCTTTGGAGAAATGCCTTCAAATTATTAACATGAGCCACACACTCGGTCGTTAGGGGTACGGCCCCGAGGGATGTAAGACTCCACCTCGAGAACAATGCCTTCAAATTATTAACACGAGCCACGCGCTCGGTCGTTAAAGGTACGACCCCGAGGGATGGAAGACTCCACCTTGGGAGCAATGCCTTCAAATTATTAACACGAGTCACACACTCGATTGTTAGGGGTACAACCCCGAGGGATGCAAGACTCCACCTTTGGAGCAATGCCTTCAAATTATTAATGAGCCACACACTCGGTCGTAAAGGCACGGCCTCGAGGGATGTGTATACTCGGTCCTAAGGGGTAGAGAAACCCAGAAACAAGTTTAACGCGTTTACTAGGAATCTCATAGATTCGACGTGAAGCCTTGCTACTCTAGAAGGTCATTATCAACATAACATCAAGGTCATTCCATAGAAACGAACATGATGCAGAAAGAAAGAACACTTATAGAAAAATGAAGTTCCATTGCAATCAAAAAGGGGCTTTGCGTGCCCAAGCATACAAAAAGTTAACTGTACAAAGTTGCAAAATAAACTCGGGACATAGAAGTTTTCAGACCAACGGCTACTGACGATCCTTGGCTTATATCTCCCCTGCTTCTCCCCTACCGAGGCCTCTATGCCGCCTTTGTAGTTCATCTTCAACCCTCAAAATCTCGTCTAGCTCGGTGTCATGCACTCCAGTAATGATTGGGGGCAGAGGAGGGGAAAGATCATCTGTAGGTTCGATAGGTGGCAAAGACGGAAGGGCAGGAGAAGGCTGGTTAGAACCATCGCTAAGTGTGATGGGTTCGTTCCCACCTTTGGCCCCGATAAGCCCTTATGCCTGAACTTGGTCACCTGGGTTAGCTCGGACTTGTTCATCCAGGGCTTTGTCATCGGTCTCCCTTCAAAGGCTGTGCATGGCGAACAAGTCCGAGCCTACCTCGACGTGGCAAGCCTGAAGGGCGGCATTCCAACCTTCTTTGAAAGCCTTCTTCTTGGCTTCCTCGAAAGCAGGGACCATTTGGTCTTAAGTGGCCAACCACACCCTCTGACATTCTGACTGCAGCTTTTCCTGCTCCCCCACCTTCTCTGCTATCAAGGAGTCCGCTTTGGTAGTAAGTTCATTGATTACAGACTTGGACTCTTGCAGCTTGACTTCGGAGGAGGAGACTCGCAGCTCATACTCCTCGGCTTTCTTTATCATGGCAGCTTCACATGCCTTAGTCTTTTCCAGCTCGGCATGAATGACATCTCACTGGCAGATGAGTTCGGCGATGTGTTTGGTTTGGTCGCCGAGAGTCCTCTCAACCTTGAGGATATGGTCGTCCTTAGCAGTTAGGGCTCGCTCGACGTTCTTCGCCTCTTGTTTGTATTCCAAAAAATGCTCAATTATGACCCCTACCTACTGACTGGCCTGAAAAAGGAGGACTATTAGAGAACGACCAAAAGGGTGCAAGTAATACTAAGGAAAGCGTTGGATTTACCACCAAATTATTTTGGATGGTGCTCATCAGAAGTCGATTGTCTGAATAACCTTTGTATATGGCCATATCGGGATCAAATTGAAACATCCCTATGACGGCAAAGGCCACTTCGGGGGACTGAAGGATGGAGTCGGCTTCCAAGATGGGGCGGCTGCTCCTGGTCTTGGCCCGAGGGACCTATTCGCCCGAGACAGACGGGCCCAGGGCGTCATGTCGTCGCTTCACACGATGCTCCTCAGATTGTTCAGCATTCCCAGCCCATCGGTCCGTCGACCTGTCCCTCGGAGCGAAGACTTGTTGAGATTGAGGCCTTTGCTTGGTCGGCACGGCCGGGTCCCTGGATGGTTGGGGTTGTGGTGGTGGTGGGGGTGGTTGACGCCGAGGAGAACTTGGTGGTGGAATTATTGGGGCAGTGTTGGATGGCCCAGCCAAACCAGCGAGCCTGGCTTTCCTTGCCGTGGCGGCGGCCTCCATTGTAGCAATGGTGACTAGTGGTGGATTAAACATTTCTTCAGGCACGAGGGGCTCGGAAACAAGATGATCGGACTCTACTTCAGAATCTCCCTCGGATTCTTCCTCTGTCAACGAGGAATGATCTTGCCAAAGAAAAGGGTTGAAGGGTGGTAAGATCTGGGAGAATCGGCTATAAGTCGGCGTGTAGCCGAGGAGAGTATGCATTGCTCGCTCAACTGGGTCTAAGGACCAAACCCTTAGCAGGTCAGCAAATCGGACTTGGGACCTCAAGGGTTGAGAAGCGTCCCTGCGATATCCTTCTGCAAATCAATGCATCAAAAATAGCAAAATCAATACAAGTCAGGAAGAAAACACACCTTCATCCCTCGGCACTTTGGGACAGTATAATCCATCATACTCGAGCCCTGTTCCTTTCTCCCAATTTCTGTCGAGCATGTTCAGATCGTCTACATACCCCTTGTCCGAGTCGGGCATGTGGATTATCAAATACATTGAGGTGTCTCGAGCCTGAAGGTAACGACTAACCTCAGGTCATAGCAGAATAAAATTTCATCTACTCCTAAGTTGGTCCCCAGCCGAGTATTTAGGGCAACTATGTCCATCACAATCCTAAAGAAGTTAACCCCACATTGAAGGGGGAAGAGCTTCAATTGCATCAACACTCCCAACAACAGGGGATGGAGAGGGAAGGTCAGCCCTCCTTCCATGATGGCCTTCGTCCAGAAAGACATCATGTCCATACTTCCCATATCCCTCCTATGGTGAGTAGGGTTAAAGGGGAAGGCGAAGATAGGCTCATAAATGTGGTACCTAACCCTAAAAGTTTGGATGTTTTCATCAGTCACTTGGGTTCTCCTAGTCTTATGGGTAGTCCTAGCCTTAACAGATGTCTCCCCCCTAGTTCTAGCCATTGGTGGGCGCTAAAAGGAATAAACGTAGAGGAAATGAAGAAAGAAAAAACTCTAGTGGAAGTACTTATAGGAAGGTGGTCTTCGGAAAGGGAGCTCGGAGGACGAAGGAAACTCGGAGGAGAATAATGGAGCACTCGGGGTTTGATTGCTGAAGAGAGGCTGAGGATGAAAAAGTTCTGAGAAGGCATGAAAACCTTCTATTTATATTGTCTTACAGGGAGCGGGAATCGAAAAGTTGAGTCATCATTAGGGCATTTGAAAAGGGCAGCGCCAGACGTGCAAGTAACCGTCGCTATTAATAAGGCATGATGATTGAGCTCCCAATCTCTTTACACCACTTGTCTTACACTGCGAAAAGGATGGCGACTGGGGGGCAGTTGGCGGGACTCTAGGTGGCTCTATAGCCCCCAGGTTGACACGTGGAATAATGAAGCCGTTGAAATGTCCAAAGGGCGCCAAGGAGGTAAGCTGAGGTATGGTGACACAGAGCAGCCGAGTACGACAGTTGGCATCGTATTTAATGCAATGTGATCTCTCATTTTTGATGAAATGAGTGATAGTGACAAGACAAATAAATGTGCGCCTACAAGCACCTGCACTCTAGGAGTCTAGGCCTACTGTCATGATGACTAAGCATTAATGGCTGATGCGCCGAGATGACATAATCGACTCCCCCCGATGAACTGTTCCCCCGAGTATTCAATGCTTAGTTGATGTCAGATGCCGATATGGGGGATTTGGGTACTCGGGGGAGGGGCATAAATGCTCGGTATTTGGCTGAGCATTTATCCTATCTTCCTAGCATTTAATAGGAGGAGACGTGAGTAGAAAACACTCATTGCACGAGGAATGGTGTGTCAGATTTAAGATGTCCAGATAGGACTGGAGATTTTTGACGATCATTGTTAATTCAGGTATAAATACTCCTCAAAAAATGGACAAAGGTACGCAAACTTGAATCAGAAAAAGATTGTCCATTGAGCTAAACCCTTCGACCTTAGACTAACTTAAGCTTCGGAGGGGATAAGTCGGGTGCTCACCTGACCCCCTTTTTTCTGACCCTGTTGTTTTAGGTTCGCCAACTTGGAGATCGCTGTCTCAAACTATTGCAGGAATTATCCCGTATATAATGTTACCAAAGTAAGATCAAAATGAAATAGTGGCTTCTGTACACGGTGATGGTTCTTTAATTCGTGGAAAAAACGTAGTCTTTGATTATGAAAAAACTGTGCAAAACCTCTTGAATTTATAGGCTGCAGTTACACAATCTTTATTATTTTTTTTTTTTTGGGCATTCTTCATCAAATTACAAATACTGTTTTTGTTATTCCCTGCTACCCGTAATAGTTTCAATTTGCATGTAACTACATCGAATTTAAAAGTAACTAGTTTAGAAATAATTGAACCTTTTGATAAGATTTAGTCCAAGATCCAAATAATAGCAATTGAATCTATTAAGACCCATGCCTTCTTCACCTACCACGAAAAAATGACCATCCTGGCTTGTTGACATGGTGGTAATTATGAAAATTTAGACCTCCAACTAATAATGCTTATCCTCTTAGGAATATGAATATAATAAAGTACTTTGATGGCTAATATTTATATTCCAAATTTAATAGAAAAAATAAGCCCCTAAAAGTGTGTTGGGAGTAAATTTTTAAAAGTGTTTTTAGAACTTATATTTCTCGTAAGTACTTAAAAAAAAAGGTAATACTTAAAACCACCCCAAACATCACCACTACCACCACCATCCCCACTGCCCCACCACCATCACCAACGCCACAACTACCCCTACCACCTCTGTCGCCCCACCACCATCACCACTATCATCACCACCACCACCGCCAAACTATCACCACCGTCATTGTCCCACCCTCACCCTAACCACCACCCCCACCACCACACCCATAACAAGCACCATTACTACCACGACCACCCCCACAACCATCACCATTGCTACCACTACCACCCTTACTATCTCAGCGCCACCCTCACCCCCCAACCACTACCACCACCATTTCACTCACCATCAATTGCTACCATCGTGGTTCACCGACCCCACCTACTATTATCATCATCTAATTATTATACTTAATACCATGACCACCATGATTCCAATACCACCACCACCCACCATCAGCACCAACCATCACCCACCGTCATCCACTATTACCCCAACCATTACCATTTTTCACCACCACCACTATCACTACTCCCCCTCATTACAACTGATGCTTAAATTTTTTTCTTTCCTCTATATTTGTGATTTGATTTTGAGTGTGAATACAAATGTGTTTATGATTGACTATTTTTTTTATTACTCTGTGCCTTCAGATACAGAAAATAATTAGTCTATACAATAAAGTACAATACAATTCAAATCTCAAAAGATAAATAAAATAATTTTTATTTTTCGCGGTTAAGATCTCTTTAAATTTTACTTTAAAGTTAATCCGATAGTTAATATTAACAACTCAAATTTAATAGGAAAAATAGGTCTCTAATGGTGTGTTTGAGATGATTTTTTAAAAGTACTTCTAGAACTTATAATTTCTAATAAGTATTTAAAAAAAAAATAGTATTTAAAATTGTTTCACCACTACCACCCTCACTGTGCACCACCACCACCACAACTACCCCTACCCCTACCACCACCACAATCATCGTCGTCGCCACCGCCACCTCCCCTGCCCCCAACCACCACCACTATTCCCACTACAACCACTCCTACCCCCACCATCACCGTTACCGTCACCACCACCATCGCCACCCCAACACCACTGCCACAGCCCCACCACCATTGTCATTATCCTACCACCACCCCTATCCTACCCCACCGCCACCACACTGTCGTCACTGTCCTGTCACCGATTACTACTATCGTCGTTCACCGCCACCATCCACTACTATCATTATCTCATTCTTATATTTATTATCACCTTCAGCACCCACCATCACCATTGTTGCCCACCGCCACCCACTACCACAACCTACTATCACTCATTGTCACCCACCCTTACCATATCTACCACCAACTCCACCACTGCCTTTTGTCACCACCCATCTCACTGTCACCCAGAAGCACATGTCTTCACCACCATCGTCACTGTCCACCGCCACAACCCACCACCATTGTCAACCACCATCACTATCACCCACACCCACCACCGTCGTCATCCATGTCTGCCACTACCACTATCGTCACCCAAAACTCACCACCACCATTATTGTTGCCACCCACGACCGTCTTCTACCACCACCATTGTTCATCCCCATTACAATATGTGCTTAAATTCTTTTCTCTCTTTTTTATATTTGTGATTTAATTTTAGGTATGAGTACAAATATATTTATTATTGAACATATTTTTTATTACTCTATGCCTTCAGGCACAGGAATAACTAGTGTATATATATAAACCAACCAAGTCGTCTGCTTCCATAACTGAGATGTTTGAGTAGAAAAATGACATCATACACCATATATAATATTAGTCATTACCCGTACATGAAGGCACTACTTAACAAACAAAAAATCGCAAGCAATTGTCTATACATGAAGGCTTTGTATAACAGAAAAATTATCAGTGACAATAAATAAAAAATAAATAGAAGATTTGACACAAAATTAAGTCAGAACAATATACTAACTATACCAAAAGACCAAGTATTTCTATTTTTTTACATATTATGAAATAATGCGTTAGTCAGTAAAAAATAAAAAATGAAAAAGACACAAAAATTGGTGAATTCTCGCTCTTTGAATTGATAAAGTTCTCCCCATATTTTGAATTGATGAAGTTCTCCTCATATTTTTTATTCCTGGATTGTTGAGAGAAACCTATAAGCATTGGTTATGACACCATTAATCTGGATACAATATTGATAACAACGTTGGTTACATCCATAAGCAATTGGAATATCTCTAATCGCAACAAAAACACACACCAAATCATAACAATTAAATTCATTAAAAAAATCTCTAAACAAAATGAGATGTAGAATTTCTACCATCCACCCATACGCTACCATCCGCCCCATCATCACCCAATGATAGTCCCACACGAAGTAGTATTAGTATGATAACTGTTATCATGGGAGCAAGATGAAAGCTATGTATGACATTCTATGAATATGAAAATGAAATTGTTTAAACACTAAAATTGTGTATTTTTTTTCTTTTGTAACTATTTTGTTGAAGAAAAAAGATAACAAAAAAGATATATCGGGATTGCTCTTTTAGGCAGGACAATTTCTTTATATAAACCAAGCAATGGTGCAACCTTCAAGAAAATTACTTATGTCAAAAGGAGATAGGCGAAGCAGTCAATAGCAGTCTGTTCTCGCCTATCGATAGATAGCAGGTTGCTACTTGTGTGAAAACACTGTGCAATAAAAAAAATTGAGCACGGATCGTACAATTTAACTATTAGCAACTTTTTTTCATTTAGACAATAATGTTTCTTTCACATCCCACATGGTACAGTCAAATCAAATAGCAATTAAATGTTAGCTCTATTACAATTTGAGTTATTTTGTAGGGAAGTGAAACAACAAACATTTTACATACATCTCCATGTTGACACTCCCTAGAAAAAGAAATCTCATTGGGCATGCATGCATGCATACTCGCTCTAGTTCAAAAAATTCAGAAGCATGATTGATGTCTTCCCCTCCTAACACATAATTAGAGGTAAGCCAATCTTTATTAAATCCCATCGCTTCATTCCATTATGAACCTGAACTACTATCATAACAAATTTTGGCATGATGTATCACCAAGAATATAGAATTCACATGCTCAATCAAAATCCTTGAAGCCACATGTAGTTTTGACCATACCCTACAATGGCTAAAAATAATTTGGTAGCTACAGTCTAAGGGACTAAAATGAAAAGCCACTTAAATCACTCACAGAAAGAAGGAAAACATCATCATAACTCAACAAATGACGTAGAAAGAAAGGTTAAAATATACTCCATTACCAACTCTTGTGTAAAAATGAAAGGTTAAAAGAAAGCTAGAACAAACATCTTCATATATAAATATACAACCAGTTTGGACAACAAAATGGATTTCTCGTTTCATTATATTAACTCGGGCCTTGAGAAATCACCAAATTGTAGAGTTCAAATCTATATAATATAGAAATGATAAATCGGCGGATGTGTACTTGCTTCCATAATTTTAGTCAAAGAAATCTTCTAAAGTAGTGAGATGTTACGACATACCTAGGGATGACAGTGGATCGAAACAGGGGCATCGGGTATAGTCTCCATTCTCGTACCCGTTAAAAAAAATTTTGTCCATCTCCGATCCACCCCAATTAACAGGTATAATTTTCATCTTCATTCTCATCTGCGGATAAATTTGTAATCCCCACCCCCGCCCAGTCCCCGCCCAATCTCAAGTCTAACATAATTCAACACTGTAAATAATCTAAAAAATCAAAAAAATTGCATGTCACCAATTGAAATTTATCACATAATTCTTTTCATCAATAAGGACTAGCATTTGGTATACTGAGTAGACAAGAAGTCTATCCAACACCAAAGCAAAAAGTCTATCCAATAATTTTCAAAGAGCAAAAATTATATTCAAGTAGAATAAACTCAAAAAAATCAGCAAAAATCATATCTAACACTATAATCAAAATTCAACAAAGGTCATATTCAAGTAGTATAAAATTAAAAAATTCATAATATTGCATATCTAATACAGAAAATCAGATGTAGCACATGAAAATTGCAGATCTAACACAAAAAAAATCAGAATAAGCAACATCTAAAAATCTCGTATCTAACACTCCATAGATCCAAAACAAAAATCTTCAATAGCTACCACAACACAAACCCTTAGATCTAACAAAACCCATCACAAATTTAACAAAAATCATAAAAAAAGAACATAAAGATAATAAATCTGACCTTATTGGACAAAGGAAAAAATAGGCCACAAAATTTGAAATTAACTTTATAGGTAGGCGGGAATGAGATTGGCTAGCAAGGGCAGGGTGTGGATGGGGCGGGGATAAGTGTCAGTCCATCCCCACCTCCATTCTGTGCGAGTTTATACGGGTATTCTCATATACGTTTACCATCCAATACGTATAATCCATCCCCGGTCCAAATAAAATGGGTTCGGACGAATACCCATTTTTTCCGGATCCATTATCATCCCTAGATATACCCCCTGCAAAAGCTATCACCTGTAAGCTTATAAGTCATCCAAATACTATCACTACTTCAAAAACACCAGTACCACTCTGCAACAATGCTATCACTCAAAACCTACTTAAAGTTGTATATAATAAATATACAGAATCGGAGTTCATAGCCAAAAAAAATCATCAATTACAGAGAACTTAAATCGCAATATTTAGCATTAAAGTAAAAATCAAAGTTGAAATCAAAACTGTAGAATGTTAGATTACATGTAACAAACTAACAATAGTTTAAGTCAACCTTGTTATAGAAATTGAGAAAATTCTAATGAACAGAAGAACAAATGGGTGGTGAGTAAAAGTAGCTTAAAAGTGTAGCAAAATCCAAATACAAAAAAATAGAATGCACCTGTGCATTTGTGTTCTGTGTGGCGTCTGCACCTGGACAGAATTTCAGAACGGCCCCAATTAGACAAAGAACTCAGCCACAGGTCGGTACCGCCTCACAAAAAAAAACTACAAAAAACATAAAGAACACAATCGTCATATCGAAGTTGAAATCAAAATTGGGTGTGTGCCTAATATGTGTTATGTGTACCCAAAAAAAAAATCCAGCAGGAAAGAGAGGTAGGAGAGAGAGGGTTCGCATAATTCTTACATGAGAAAAACAGAGTTTCTGGAGAAAAACCAGAGAGTTGCTGGACAGTAAAGGAATTCCAAAGTAGGAAAAAATCAGAGCTTTTTTTGGCTTAAAATAGGAAATGAAGATTGTTCTGCCCATGGAACTGAAGCTCCATTATTGGAGTCTTGTTTTTTTTTTTGTATGTTTAGTGTCTGGATTCTCAACTGCTATGTCTAATGTCTGTAGACCACCAACATAAACTTGTAAGGCACAAAAGAAATACGTAGACACAAAGCAAATGCATGACATTAGTTTGACCAAAAATACAAAGAAGAAAGAAAAAAAACAGAGGAATTGCAAAACGAATTTAGATAAAAAATGTGGCCCTTTCATCATCCATCAGGTCCAAACCATGAAAGTTAACTCATTTGAACATCGATAGAAAAACCAAGTTCACATAAATTCTACAAAGATCGACATCCCTCTCACTTTTAATTTTATCCAAAATTTATAATAGATCAATATAATAACAACATACAAAGCACAACAAAAAGATTAAAGTACACCCTACCTTGCTAAATGGCCAAAACAGAAAGTAAAATGGAGACTTTAATTTCACTTACAATTCTCTGCAACTCTTGAATCTGTATACCCAAACCTCCATTTGTCTTAGACCTTCATTATCGACTGATCCAATTATCCAAGCATAGCCATGACATGCCTATAAGGTGCATACAAACAAAATATTTTGATGATCAAATAAAATCATAATTTATAGGATCAAAAGATTAACATTCACAGGGAAACAAACTAATTATGGCCATTGATCAATTTGAATTACAACAATCCAATCCAATCCCTTTGTGCCAAAAATGGGCCCGTGCTATGTATAAGAAACAGGGGTGTGTTTGTGTGTTGTGTTAGAAAGTACGGATACAAATACGACAAATTTAAAAAATATGGGACACGGGTATGACAATGAGACATTTATTAAAATAATATAATATATTTTTTAAATAATAATAAAGTTGTAATATATTAAAAATAAAATATTTGTTATAACAATATTAATAATAAGGCATAACAAATATTATTTTTTTGATTAAAATTGAAATAAATCAAATTAAATATCCACTATTTTTATCAAACATCATTACATCTATAATGTATTAGCATTCGTAGTATATAAGTTACTTAACAAAAAATATATTAAAAAAATTAAATTTTTAATATTTAAAAGTTATTTTTTTAATAAAAAAAATTATGGGTCGTGTTCTGAGCATATCTTAGACATATCTTGATTGTGTGTTAGACGTATCCTAAACGTGTCCGACTGAATTTATTATTCGTGACACTTCTAATTGTGTCGGACACGTGTCCGACTGTGTCCTGGCCGTATCTGTGTCGGACACGTGTCCGATACTATCACGAAACCCCCATGGGAAGTATATGTGTTACCTAGGTTGTGTGTGATCTGCTAGTTTGTTTGTTTGTTTGTTTTGTGTGTGTGTGTGTGTATGTGATCTGTTAGTTTTTTTTTTTTTTTTTGTGTGTGTGTGTGAAAGAGAGGTGAGTCAGAGAGTGCAATTGAAGAAAGATGAAGACACAGAGACACAAAAAAGGAGAGAGGGAAGTACTTGGGATGCTTGCTGATCGGTGGTGGGTTGAGTCATTGCGGAGAATCGAGAGGTGAGAGGTAGAAGACAGATTGCATGAGAGAGAGAGAGAGAGAGAGTTGTGCATAGGGATAAAAGAGAGTTGCTGGGTTGAGATAAGGAGAAATAATTAGACGAGAGATTGGAGTCTTTTTGTATCGGTTACTATAAGATAAGGTGAGAGAATTAGATGAGAAATAAGAGCGTTAAAAAAATTTAGTATGAGAATCGTCGGATCAATAATATTAAATCGAATTGAGCTACAAAAAGTTACAGACAAATTAAACTAGCTATTTTATTATATAAATAAATGCGTTTCAGTTTTTTGTTAAATATATAATACATTATAAAGGCATTACATGGATATGAATGACATTCGAATAGTGCCAGCAGATGAACAAAACTTCCATTAACCTCTGGTGAGTGACATGCTCCCAAGGATAAAAACTAAAGAGCACTCAAAATTAATTAATTAATTAATGATGGTGGTTTGTGAGTCCCAATTGATCCTAATTAATTAATTAACTTGGTTTGTTGTTTTATCTACATGGGTCAACCCTCGACCCAAAAGACTTGTGGACTGGAGAAAGAGAAACCACCAGATTAAATAATTGAACCAACATTCCACCTTTAATAGTCTGTCTGTCCCATTACTCATTGGCTAATTGTCAATCCCAACCCCAACCCCAATCCCAATCCCAATCCCAATCCGCTGGGTTACAATTTAATTAACTTACTTTACCGACAAATGAAAAAATCAACAACTCCAAATCAAACAAGGACTCCCCATCATCTACCTAATTCCTATTAATTCCAGCCCCTCTCCCTCTATCTCTCTCTCTATCTTCAAAATATGGCCCGAAAAGTCCGTAGGACCTTTCTTTACGTGTTAGTCTTAGTCTTCTTCTTGGCTTCTGTCTATCGCCATCCCTTTTGCGATTTCATCTCCGACGAACTACTCCTTCCATCCTCCGTCCCACTCAAAGCCCCTCAGACCAACGTAGCCCATCAAGCTATCGATGAAAACCTCACTCACCAGACCACCCCTCACGTCACTGCTGCAGTATCCTCTGTCCCAACCTCATCATCAATCTCCACCGTCTCAATCTTATTGCAGGATTGGCAAGTCCTCGTTATTGTGTCGCCGGAGACTCCGGTGACTACTGATTTCGATGAATTTGCTTGTCTTTTCCTAAACAACGATACATCTCGGGCGACACCAGCCGGAGAATTATCTTTTCCCAACCGGACGCTGTTCAAGTGCGAATTACCTGTCAGAATCCGGCGACGATTGCCTTTGCGCCAGCCGATTTTGATTAAATCAACAGGCACTCCGCCGGATAGAAAAACCCCGGCACCGGAGTTGCTACGATGGAACTACGTGGTGTACGACTCTCTTACCACCGAAGACGACGTCGTTCTCTTCGTTAAGGGTCTGAATAATCGCCAAGGTAGTGGTCGAGACCCAAAAGAATTCAAGTGCGTTTTTGGCGATGACCCAATTAACGGCGTTAGAACAGCCGTTACAAGCTCAGTGCAAGAAGTGTTCCGGTGCCAACGCCCGGATTTAACGGCAATTACTCCTTCTGGCGGGGAGAGAATCAAAGTCTCAGTCGAACTTTCCGGCGTAAACCTGATGGTTCCGTCGGTAGCATACTACACCATCTCCCCCTCGCGCAAGGTAGCAAACAAAGACGAGAAAGTGAATTTGTGCGCGTGTACAATGGTTTTCAACGTGGCCAAGTTCTTGAAAGAATGGGTTGTGTACCATTCGAAAATTGGAATTGATAGATTCATATTGTATGATAATGGCAGCGATGATGATTTGAACGAAGTGATCGAAGAGTTAATCCAAGAGGGTTATGACATGAAGACACTGTTTTGGTTTTGGCCTAAGACACAGGAGGCTGGTTTTTCTCATTCTGCTATTTATGCCAAGGATTCATGTATGTGGATGGCTTATATTGATGTCGATGAGTTCATATACTCTCCTTCATGGTACAAAGATTCCTCACCCCCATCCAAATCCTTATTAAAATCGTTGTTGCCAATGCCCAGAAGGTACTCAGATGATCATAATGAACCATCATCATCATGGTCGTCATCTTCTTCTTCTTCTCTGTCTTTGCCAACGTTGAACCCACGGGTTGGGCAAATAAGGATTGGGTGTCATGAATTCGGGCCATCGGATCAGAAGTCTAACCCAAAAGAGGGAGTGATGCAAGGGTACAATTGCCGGAGGAAAATGGAGAACCGGCACAAGTCTATTGTGTTGTTGGACGCCATTGATGACTCGTTGCTCAACCTGATACACCATTTCCGATTAAAGGAAGGTTACAAGACGAGGAAATTTAACATTCACAGCATGGTGGTGAATCATTATAAGTTCCAAGCGTGGCGTGAGTTTAAGGCCAAGTTTAGAAGGCGGGTCTCAGCTTTTGTTGTGGATTGGACAAGACAAACCAATCTCAAGTCAAATGATAGGACTCCGGGATTAGGGTATGTACAGGTTGAACCCCGAGGGTGGCCTCGAAAATTCTGTGAAGTATATGACAATGGATTGAAAGAGTTGACACGAAGATGGTTCGGGGTTGAGTCTCCGTCTGGCTACAGCATGGTCTGGCAAAGTTGATCCAGGCAGAAGTCTGTGGAGTGAGGTCTATCCTTGTAAAAAGTCTTGAAACTGAGATAATATTTAATTATACAAGAGACATCGGTTAATAATAAACAAAGGAGCAAGTGAATTCTTTGGAAATAGAGTTCATCTTACTCATTTATTGATCTTTTATTTTATTTGTCGGTAACATTCTGTATAGAGTTCACCTTACTCATTTGTTTATCTTTTATTAGACAGTAACAATATTGATAAGATGTTATCTTTACTGTGTTATAAATATTTACTCAAACAAAACTGTTGTACTGGCTCAATCTCCTTTACTGGCACATTGAGTGTGTTACACCAAACATACAGTAAAGGAATATTCTTTTGTGGGTCAGGACATGTAAAAAGAAAGGAATTTTCAGTTTATTTTTCAGTGTGTATTTGTGTGTGTGTGTGTGAGAGTGAGAGAGACTAGTTAACGGACGGTTGAGCGGGCAGAATGCAGAATGTCTTGTGTTGTGACCTGGCTAAACACTCCAGGGTGAGACATATATTTTACTTCTGCTCAAATGGCTTTAATCAGGTTGGTGTGGATTGGCAAAAAGCCCAGAGGCAAAACAAGTGTGGTTTTCAGGTAATCTTCTCAGTAAATCTCGGTGGATATTGTTCACTAATTTATTGAACTAAATCAAATTCAATAATTTACCAAATTTTGGTATATATGACTTGCAAATTATTGTTGTTATTGCATATATATTTTTAAGGGTGTCTATGGGTCAGATTACCCGTGGATCCCGTTATCCAACCCAAAAAAAAAAGGCTCGATAGTTGGCCCGCCCGAGCCCGAGCCAGAGTCTAATATTCTTCCGGAGAGAGCTTAGGACTACCTCAAACCCATTATCCGGTCTGAAACCCGATCTAATAACCCATCCACAAAAGCCTATTAAAACTTGGCCCAATAACCATCCCACCCACCCAGCCCGGTCAAAACATGGAAACAAGTTCCCAATGCCGAAATTCGAAGTTTTAGAAATTTATATATAAATAATGTATTCTTTTATTTTTCATATATTAAACATACACACTTTACAAAGTAGAGTTGTACAAATAATATATAGGTGGGTAAGTGTCAATCTAGTTGGGATATGCTCATTTTACTGTGATGCAGTTCCTCCCTTTATTTATAAATAAAATTATTTATTATTTATTTTTTGTACATTTTGACTCTATTTTTAATTCAAAAATATAATTTACAAAAAATATTAAGTTATAAAAATATTTATTATTTTTAAATGAAGTTGTATATAAAAAGTTCGTTTAGTAAGCCCACCCACAGCCTTATCCGCAAGCCACCCAACGAGTAGCGGGTTACGCTGTGGATAGCCTATCCCTAACCAAAGCCCAGTTCGGCCTACTCAATAACTCACCCGAATAAGAGTTTGAACCTACTCTACCAAAGTCTAACTCGAAAAAAATTTTGTAAGTCGAGCCATGGACACCCTTGTATATTTTGTAGTAACTTATAAATTCAATAATAAAATTATGTGGTTCAAATTTGTTTACCAAATTTTATATGTTAAGTAATTTGTCAAAATGGTATATATTAAATATTTTATGGAGTTAATAGATCCTACTACCCAATTTTATTTGAAATATAAAATTTAAAAAGTAATTTAATCAACATAACATTACTGTTCCAAATACATGCCACACTATATAAGTGGAAGTGACAAGAGTCATCATTTGACACGGCACTTGCAAGCAACAAATGCCTATAAAATTTGGTCAAATCTCATAGCAACGGATGCCTATAATGGCTGTGCACATGGTCCAATGCTAGGAAACTTATTGGGTATGTGTTATCCCCTTAACTCGTTGGCGGCATTGGCATGGGGTAGTCTCGCCTAAAGGTGTCCATGCCTTAGCCAAATTGACAGAAGTCTTAGGCATGGCTGAGAGAGACAGTCTATGCACATAGGTACATGAGTACAAGTCAGCATGTAAGCAAGATAGCTAGGTGACTTGAATTATGGGACAATGCTAACTTGGAGGACTAAGCCATGGGTTAGGCCATGGCTAAGCATGAAAGTAATATAATCAGATATTGAGGGCTCACGAGAAAGGCACATGCACAATATGTGAGTACATTGGGCATGTGCCCTACAGATGGTGTAGTTCAGTGCAGGTGCACAACATGTGACAGTCTTTTTCATATGCACACAGTATGCAGAGAAGTTACAAGCAATTATTGGCTTGGTCAGCAACCAGCTGCAACTGCCTCTGTCATAATCAACAATAGAGGGAGTGGCTGAAGGTAGTCATACATTCTTAGCAGACTTTGTGGGTGAATTTGAATTGTATGTAGTTGCCTAGGGCGGTTGGGCTTGTAACCACCACCCAGAATGTTAAAAATAAGAATGTCTGGGTCTGCAGTGCAACCAAGAGAGTTTGGCACATTTTTGTAAGTATACCCAAAACTGAGTTTCCTTATACTTTGCTAAGAAAGAGAGGTTTGGCCTTTGGCCTGTAAAGCTTATGTATTGTGTGTGAGTTCGTTTGTTATCCCTACTCTGTTCTTCTATGCATTTCTGTGAGTGTTTGACTGAGACTGAGACTGAGTGTTGGATCTCAGTGCCATTACGAGGCAGAAAATTAGTGAGAAATTTAACCCCATGACAATTGATATCAGAGCTTCAATTTGCGACCATGGTTGGTGAAATCGTTGCTGAATTGCAAGAACATGTGCCTCGTCTCAAAGATTTTTTGGGCGCCCCCGAAACTCTGAAAGTGATGCCGCAACTAGCGTGGTTGTGCAGATGGAACAACATGTTATTCTGATTGCTAGTTTACAGATGACTTTTGATAACTATGCGTCCAACACCGATACAAAGTTTACAACGATGATGGAGGACATTCTGTCCCTCATTGACGCTGCCAAAAATAATCTGAAGGAACTTGAAAACGAAATGTCCCTAGTTAAGAGGAACATGAATTCTAGACCTACAGTGGGTAAGAAGTCTTCAAAAATCAAAGTTCTAGAACCAAAGGCCTTCGAAGGCAATCGAAGTGCCAAAAATCTGGAGAATTTCTTGTGAGACATGGAGTAGTACTTGAAACTGCCCATGTGTGTCTGGTGGGGAGAAAGTTACAATCACCAATATATACCTTTCTGGTGACGCCAAGTTATGGTGGCGGATTTGGAATGAGAGCGATGCATCTTCTGGACGTCCAAAAATTGAGACATGGTAGATCCTAAAAAAGGAATTGAAGGATCAATTCCTCCCTAGTAATACGATCTAGATTGCTAGGGATTCACTCAAAAAGTTAAAGCACACTGGAACTGTTCATGATTATGTGAAGGAGTTTAGTTCGTTGATGCTGGACATCAAGATCATGTCAAAAGAAGACAAACTCTTCAACTTCATGTCCAGATTGCAAGGCTGGGCATAGGCAGAGTTGCTGAGGCACAGCGTACGTGATCTGTCCACTGCCATTGCTATTGCAGACAGCCTTGTTGACTTCAAAATGGGCAGCAATCAAGGCCCTTTTGATAAGAAAAAGAAGGATGGTGGCGACAGGAAAGATAAGGCTGACACTTCCAAAGACGCAAAGCAAGTGGATTGGAAGAAAAAAAAGAACATTGCTAACTCTAACAAGCCAGACAACAGCCAGAAGAAGAAAGTCTTTGATGCTGGTTGTTTTCTCTGTGGTAGGCCTCATCGTGTCAAAGACAACCCCAAGAGAGAGAAACTGAGTGTCCTCGTTACTACAAGTGGGAATGACAGTGATGATGACTGTCCCACCCAAGTTAACCATCTCCAGTTGCTGATTGTAATTACCATGGACAAAGTTCAGCAATCCTGCAAAGGCCTTATGTTTGTGCAGGCCTGGGTGAATGGCAAGGAAATTCTGGTCATAATGGATAAAGGAACCACCCAGAACTTCGTTGCCCAAAGATAGGTTGGAAAATTTAGCTTGTAGTTGTCTGAAAATGCTAAAAAACTCAAGGTGGTAAACTCTGAAGCAATGTCAGTGCGTGGCACAACAGAAATACGCCTAAAATGGGTCTATGGGAAGGCCAAGTGACTTTGATGGTTGTGCCCTTTGATGACTTTAATGTCATCTTAGGGAATGAGTTCTTTATCAAGGCGAAGGTGACACTAATACCACATTTGAATGGAGTGCTGATCACGGATGAGAAAACACTCTACTTTGTGCCTGCAATCATGGTAGACCAAAGCAAGAAAGAAGGTAAGCGGAAGATGTAAATGTTGTCCGCTATGCAAGTGAAAGCTAGGTTGAAGAAGAGCAAGATGACATACCTCGCAGCCTTGGTGGAGATCAAACTAGATGTACTGGTTAAAGTGTCTGATGCAGTGGCAAGTGTATTGGGGGAATTTGTTGATGTTATGCCCCTAGAACTCCCTAAAAACCTTTCGCCCAGACGAGCAATTGACCATAAGATCGAGTTGGAGCCTGGTGCAAAGCCTCCAGCCAATGCCCCTTACTGGATGTCGTAGATGGAATTGGCAAAATTGAGGATGCAATTGAATGAACTGCTAGATTCTAGCAGTATGAAGCCATCCAAGGCGCCATATGAAGCCCCTGTTCTGTTCCAGAAGAAACAAGATGGATCGCTGCATATGTGCATTGACTATCGAGCCTTGAACAAGTGAGATGTTGAAGGACCACATAAATCATCTGAGGGTGGTGTTTTAATGGCTTAGAGAGTACCAATTGTATGTCAAAAGGGGAAATGCTAATTCTGTTGCTAGGAAGTGATGTTCTTGGGATACTGGATTAGCAAAGGCCATATCCGAATGGATGAAATGAAGGTAAAGACAATTGTTGATTGGCCTGCACCAACCAAGGTGTCTAAACTGCGGTCGTTCCTTGGCCTAGCCAACTATTATTTCAAGTTCATTGAAGAATATTCCAAGAAAGTGCAATGTCCTGACTGACTTGCTGAAGAAAGACCAAAAATGGGACTGAAATGGTGCTTGTCAGATAGCTTTTGAGAAGTTGAAGCATGCAGTATCTTTCGCACCTGTGCTGAGACTGGTGGACTTCGATCTGCCATTCGAAGTGCACATAGATGTGTCTAATCATGCCATTGGAGAAATCCTTGTTCAGGAAGGACACCCTGTTGCCTTTGAAAGTCAGAAGCTGAAAGATGCTGAGCCGCGATATTCAACATACAAGAAGAAAATGATTGTTGTGGTGCACTGCCTTAAAATCTGGAGGCATTACTTACTAGGAACGAAGTTCACTATTGTGACAGACAATGTGGCGAACACTTATTTCGAGTCCCAGAAGAAGTTGAACCCAAAGCAGGCCCAATGGTAGGAATTTTTTGCTGAGTTCGATTTTGTGTGGGTGTACAAAACCGGGAGGCAAAATTAAGTTGTTGATGCATTGAGTAGGAAGGAGATCCAGGACTATATTGTTGCACTGTCTAGTGTGCAGACTGACTTCCTTACAAGAGTCAAAGAGCATGCCTAGACTGATGTTGCTTATGGCAAATTGAAGCAGTAGGTTGGCGAGGATTTGGTGCGCAGATACTGGATTGATGATGGTGTGTTCTACGCCAAAGGTGGCAGACTATGTGTTCCTATTGGAAGGAAACTAAGACTAGAGTTGGTGGGCTGGACATCCAGGAGTTGAGAGGATGTTTGCATTGTTGGCTCGCTCCTATTACTGGCCCAAGATGGAAGATGATGTTGAGGCCTATGTAAGAACCTATCTCATGTGCCAACTTGACAAGGTTGAGAAGAAGAAGGCAGTAGGCTTGCTTCGGTCGCTGCCCATTCCTGATAGACCATGACAGTCAGCCTTAATGGATTTCATATGCAACATGCCAAAGGTTGATGACATGTGATCGATCATGGTGGTGGTCGATTGTTTCTCCAAGTATGTGGTGTTCATTTCTGCACCTCATGTTTGCCCTGCGGATGTTGCTGCAGAGCAATTTTACAAGTATGTGATGAAGCACTTCGGGGTTGCCGGAAGATATAATCAGTGATCGTGACACCAGGTTCACTGACAAATTTTGGACTGCGTTGTTCAATTTCATGGGTTCTGAGTTAAAGTTCTCTACAACGAGTCATCCCCAGACTGCACGAATCAATGCCTTGTTGGATGATTACCTGCGGCACTATGTCACTGCAAGTCAAAAAAATTGGGTAGAGCTTGTGGGCACTGCTCAGTTCTGCTACAACTTGCACAGATCTTCAACAACAGGAATGAGTCCCAGTGAGCTGCCTATGGGACAATAGCCACTTACTCCTCAGGAAGTGGTGAAGCAGAGGACTGAAGGAAAATGTCCCGCTGCTTATCGTTTTGCCCGTTCCAAGAGGAGCTGCTTGACGAGGCAAAGGACAACTTGACCAAAGCTGCCCGACAAATGAAGAAGTATGTTGATCAAGACCGTAGACCACTGAAATTTCAAGTTGGTGATCTTGTATTCCTGAAATTGACTCCTGCAATATGGAAGAGGATCAACAGCAACGTAGTACACCGTGGGCTCGTTCCCAAATACGATGGCCCCTTTGAAGTGATGAAGAAGGTTGGGAATGTTGCCTATTGCTTGAAGCTGCCTGATTGATTTAAAATTTACCCAACTTTTCGTTTGAGTTTTATGAAGCCTTTTCGGGAAGACTTACTGAATGCTGGAAAGAAACAAGCCAGGAGGGCTCTGCCTATCATCAGGAAATAGTTTGACAAAGAAGTTGATAAGATTTTTGTCTCACCAGACCGTGGGTCAAAGTAAGAATAATCACATGACTGATTTTATGGTGCATTGGTAGGGTGGTTCCGAGGTAGACGCTAGTTGGAAAAGAGATGTGACTCTTTGGTAATTTAAAAAATAGATCAAAGAGTATTGGGACAACCTCTCGACGAGGATGTCAAGCTCTTCTGGTGGGGGTGGTTTGTTACCCCCTTAGCTCGTTGACGGCATTAGCATGGGGCAATCTCGTCCAAAGGTGCCCATACCTTAGCCAAATTGATAGAAGTCTTAGGAATGGCTAAGGGGGGCAGCCTATGCACATGAGCACGTGGGCACAAGTCAACATACAAGCTAGATAGCCAGGTCACTTGAATTATGGGGCAATGCTAGCTTGGAGGACTAAGTCATGGGCTAGGCCATGGCTAGGCAAGAATGCAATACAACCAAATGCTGAGGGCTCATGAGAAAGGCACATGCACAACGTGTGAGGACGTTGGGCATGTGCCCTATAGATGGTGGCAGTTCAATGCAATTGTTGGTAGGTGTACAGCATGTGGCAGCCTCTTTCATGTGCACACAACATGCAGGGAAGTTACAGGCAGTTACTAGCTTGGTCAACAACCAGTTGCAACTGCGTCTGCCATGATCAACAATGGAGAGAGTGGCTGAAGGTAGTCAGACATTCTTAGCAAACTCTGTGGGCGGATTGGAATTGCACCACCCAGAATGTTATAAATAGGCATGTCTGTGTCTGTAGTGCAACCAAAAGAGTTGGGCATGTTTTTATAAGCATACCCAAGACTGAGTTTCCTTATACTTTGTTGAGAAAGAAAGGTTTGACCTTTGGCCTGTAAAGCTTGTGTGTTGTGTGTGAGTTTGCTTGTTGTCCCTACTTTGTTCCTCGTGCATTTCTGTGAATGTTTGGCCGAGACTGACTGTTGGATCTTAGTGCCTTCACATGGCAGAAATTTGGTGAGAAATTTAACCCTGTGACAGTAGGTGAGTACAACATTGGAAAGGCCTTTCCCAACTTAAAGTTTTGGGCTTTTGATTGGATTTAGATTATAAAGTTTTGATTAGCAAACTTATATTTTGAGAATACGAATTCAGTGGAGTGAGAATGCGAATTTATTCGCTCTCAGTCTGCAAATTCAAGCTCCGAGCAACAGAGCGTTGGGTAGAAACAACGATTTTTGTGACTAAATAGAAAACTAAGCATGGAGATGGACGAGTATGATTGTCTCAACCTTAGCTTCGGACAGAATCTCGAAAATTTAGTCTGCTCAAGCAGATCTCTTAATGTATAGCTCATCGCTTATTGGGATGCGCTTGACTGAAATTTGAAAGGACTTGTAAGGTAATTAAGTTTATTGGTCCAGATTAACATATGAGATGAAAGGAGATGTGAATTGGTGACTGAAGAATTAAAATTATATGGATTTTCTCTATTGGACACCTTGACAAAATTGTTCAAAAAAACAAAAAAAAAACACTTTGACAAAAGTCTCGAAGAAGAATTCAGAGAAGGAAGAGAAGACCCCGGGCAAGAGCATGATGGGGGCATCGCAGACATAGCCCTCATGCAGTTATGGCCCTGCGCTGACCAATTGCAGTCATTGACCTAGGGATCCCTCCTTTGTCTTGGCTAACATACTCTTCCTCAAAAGTCGTGTCCAAGTTGTGTTCTAAAAAATGTTATATTCATCTAATTAAAGTTGGGACACGTAGCTCATGATGGGCGGCCATCAATATCGTCACAATCAAGGCAGTTGCAAGTTGGCGCATTTGTCAGAAGATAGCGGTGGGCAATCTCTAGGGCAGTTCGGCCTACCCGAATACTATGTGATAAATACCTGCATTACTTACCTACTGCGAGACTATCCGGTCTGAGATAGGTACCCTAGCTCATGAGAGCATTTACGTTTTCCACTTACCCTTTGTTCATTGGTTGGTCTCTTCATATTAATAGCTTGAGTTCATTCCATCCCATCCATTCATCATACTCATTCCATATTGACACGTATGTCAGTCTTTTTTAACTTCTCACTTACATATTTATACATATATTAATATGTATGTATAATGGCGGAATTAAGTACCAATTAAAGGGTTTTTTCGCAACATCTCTATTTGTTTGGTTTGAGACATATGTAAGGGGGAATAAAAATAAAAGGATTAGAAGAGCAGGTTCAGCCATTCTCCCAAACTGTTTTCACTGCATCATAGCTGTTGCCTGTTGGCTTACCAAATTTTAACAAGCAAGTACTATCCATAGGTCCTACTGTTTGGACTTTCAACGGATTGGTGTTTTGGTTGTTCGTTTTGATTTTAGTTTTTTGGTTTAAGTAGTTGTTAGTTTTGGTTGCTGCTTCTTCAATTGTTATTTTATGTGTGCAGTTTTGAATTGGATTTACCTATCTATCAGAAGATGATCTCTCTGCAAACACCCACAATTTGATATTGGTCTTCAGAACGGAAGGTGGACGGAGTTCATTGCGGGTGATGGCGATTGTGATGAGTCTAGTGGCATTGGAACCACCACTACGAAGCTCAACGTATTATCTCATTACTGGGTTAAGTCTCTTCTATAACACCCTTGGCTACCGAATTCAAAATTTTTCCTTTCCCTGTGCCGAAGCATAGACCCAAAAAAAATTAATAAAATATATTGTCACTAAATCATTGGAACAAGAATTAATTAACCAGCATGTTTCGGTTTTTATTGCCAAGTTCAACGTATTATATCTTAAGTCAATCATTAGTTCAATTAATGTTACAAATATATAACCATTGTTTTTTCAACCTAAAATTTTGATACATTAATCTGTACAAAAAATCCTTCTACACGTCTCTGTAACAACATGAAACACTATTCAAGACTCCTACTTGTCAACGAGAACCCAGAATTTCAATCCTCTTATTCAAAGGAGCGGCAACCTCATTCCTTCCTGTCAAATGTCAGAAGAATTACCAACCTATTCTCAGAGCTGCAATGCTAAATCTGGTTGCTTGGGCGAACCAATCTGCAAGCTAGAACTAGGTGAGCTTGGAGCCTGGAATCTAACATTTAAATCGGGTGGGTCTGGAAGAGAGTGCTGTCTGTGGTGCGGTGAAAATACCTGCTGAGATAGCTTCCCAGAAAAGCCAAATTCAGGTGTTGCATGTGAATTGGAGCCTCCATCTGGGGATCTGGCGTTCCTGGGGTTTAATCTACCCAAACTTCCTGACATGGAATCCGAATCAATATGCTCTGTGGGTCCAGGATGTGTGGATGGAGTGTCACTTCTGGAAACCCTGCCAAGCAATTGATAAGACTCTGAGGCCTCTTCCAACCCAGATTGTCCTGTTCGCAAGGATGACCTTGCCATCCCCGTTTTCGGTAAAAGCTCATATCCAAGTGCACCATTAATACCATTTCTATCTGCGTGAAGTAAAGATTTCTGTTGAGTCTGTTGGGAAGTTCCGGGTCTTATTATCCCAGAAACACCACTCGTCACTACAGTCAACTCATTTTGGGAATTCACTCTACTAGCAGCTTCAACCATGTGTTCCCTGTCTAGTAAAGAAGACTGGTATGCAGGGAGAGAATTTACACCAAAACTAGATGCAGTTACTGATCTGCTTGGATGGCCATCACGTAGCACATCTGTTGAAGCCTTCTGTTTTTCAGATGAAAAAGACAGTGGCTGCAGTGACGCTTCATTTTCTCCCACCCATCCAGGCCCAAACTTCAGCCCAGGAGGCAGTACACTCTCAATTTTCTTTGAAGCAATTTTCCAAGCAACAGGCCCAAGATTCGCAGCAAATCGAGCTAGGCTTCTTGTATAACCATGTTCTGAGGTGAGACCTACCTGAATTGCCAGGTGGAGAGAAACACAAATCAGCTTACCTTAATTGGCCAAAACCGTTAAGAAAGATCACACCAGCATCTAAGCATTATATGCACGTGGAAGATGGCAGAAATATCATACAATGCCACCAGCTTTCTATTATTTCAGTCAAAGTAACAGCCTATTAGATGAATTGCTATAGGTCCTCAGGACCTACTCAAATTCTCATAACTATCAGTTGCAATGCAGCAGCAGAGTTAATGAAAAATAGATGAGACAACCATTCAGCTGACAAATATCAGTTCAAGACTTCACTTAATACATCTTTACTTTTTTCGCCAAGAGCTAGTCTTCATTGGGGAGGCCAAGGGGTAATAATTCAATGAGGTGATATAAAGAGAATGAGAATTTTGCTTCCCCCCCCCCCCCCCATCTTTTCTATTTTCAGAAAAAAGAGAGCGTACAAATTTCCAAGATATAACGAATATCTCACAATACATACCGGCATTAACTGCTTCACACCTCCATCAAGGTAAGACAAGGCAGGTGGCTCATGGCTAAAAGCCAAAGATTGCTTATAGGTATCACGCCTGTTCTCATCTAAAGAAAACTGTTTCTTCCCATGTTTCATGTCAGCTTTCAGAATGGATGCTGTAAAATTGGAAGAGAAGAAAAGGCTCGACATACCAAGGTTTTAGAAAAGACTAAATAACACTAACAATAAAATAGAGCAAGCAAAAGCCCAAACCTGGAAACTCATCATTCCAATTGGACGACCAGTCAGAGTGGTTCTCACTATTGCGAGTACCAAGGGAGTTGAGTGCTGAATCAGTAGACTGAAACCTATGCAACATAGGTCCTCTTCTTAGATTGTAGGTATTAGACCCACTCGCATAATCTTCCGGACTAGCAAGCGTTGCACCTGAGGAAAGCTCAGGACCAACACGGTCAACAGGGGGGCTGACGAGAGATTTTTTAATGTGTTTGCTTGGTGGCCTGCCTCTTCTCACAATTTTCGGTTGTGGTTCACCATCATCACCTTCTTGCTTCAAATTTTTAAAGTCTCTTTTCGCCAGCTCTTGTATGGACCGTGCCTACAATAAGCCCCAACATTCAGGAATCGCGCCAACTTCAAATACAGAGCAGAAGTATGTTGTAACATTAATAATAAAGAAAATAGGAATGTTGAAGTTGGATATACCTGCCGAAAGTAAACAGTATCAGATGAGTTATACTGCATGGCATTTGAACATAACAAGAACACATCTGCCTGCATGATTTACAAGGAAGGGGTGGAGTCAGGGTACGGTCTCTGACTAATTGTCACCGCACGTACAATTCCCAAAAGATGGCCAAAACATAAGAAAAAAATAAAGCAAAAAAATTCATAAAACTTTATTCGACTGGACAAGCCAAAGGTATCATACAACGATATGCTGCTTTAAATGAAGCTTGGTAGAAACACAAACAAGATATCATATACCTTCAGACATGTCCAAAAATCATGAATAACAACACTAAGCCATCGCAGTCACCCTGTTAAAACTTTATTACATTACAGTAGACTTACTCCCAACCATAATCATGAAAACTGCACATATCAGACCCATTTCATCCTATTTATCAAATACTGTGATTACAATCATTCTTTTCGGTGCATTGTTTCGGCCACGTAGAAAACAAAAATGTTTTGAAAATATTACAGAAACAAAATGAAAACAGATAAAAATTTTCAGAATTTATTTCCAAATCATTCCGAAATATTGATCGAAATATAAATAAACATTTGATAACAAGCAAAGCATAAAATAAATTTCAAAGGGATTATTAGAAAATATTAGAGCATCCAACCCAAAATCAATTAGCAATAGGTGAAATGCCCCCTTAAGTATATAAATCAACTTTAGTGGTCCTAATTATTCGATGTAGGGTATAAACTCTCTTAACACCCTCCTTTGCATTGGATAGCTCGCACGCGGGGTCAACAAATAAACAATCAACCATGCATACTAGAAAATTCAGATGGGTAAAAGACTTGGCTCACTAACCACCTTAGACCCAACTCTCATATCATGTTAGAGTATCTAATCCAATCCAAAAACAATTGGCAATGGGTGGAGTGGGCCCTCAACAATATAAACCAACCTTAGTGATCCTAATTATTCAATCAATGATACAAGCACCCTTAACAAAAACAAAGCCAAGTATAGGCTGCATTCATACAAATTGATGAGATGTTTATTGATAATTTTCTTCAACACCAACCAAAAAGCCCATATGGCCCTATATTTTCGTTTTCTCCAAAATTGCTGTTTTTGTTAGTAATACATATGACATTTTCTGCATGAAGGGCACTAGAAGAGAAATGGAATAATGGTGAGCCAGAGATAGTCCCGAGTTAAAATGCACAAGGTAGTAGAGAGGAATCCACATACTATCTTTGAGGTGCATTACAAACTCCAGCCTACATTCTAACAAAGCTGCTAAAATTACAATAAAGCCCAAATCGAATTTCACTACTATGAAAAAACAAAATTTGTATACCACTATAAAGGGCCACTAAATAGCCATTACAGGCAAGATCCACCTTATAAAATATGCCTTACCAAACAGTGAAAGGAAAGTTCCTCTGTTTACTGGAAAAGGAAAAGAAAAAAAAAATATCTTTCTTGTGTGCTTGTCAGAAGCACATCACATGCTCGCAGTAAGCAGCACAAGCTGCAAGAAACAGCAGACCGTAAGCATTAAGCGGTAGACTATATTATGTACTTTTCTCCTATCCACGGCATGTCAAAGAACAGTTCACTGGATAGTTCAAGCAGGCCTCTGAAGTGCTGGCAAATACTTTTCACCTGAGTAAAATGGTGGTAATGGAACAGGAACAACTGGGAAGAGGTATTTAAGGAAAGGAGAGATTCCAAAAAGAATTAACATTCAAACCCACGATAAAAATCAACGGTCACAAGTACATTGGAGAATGGAAGAATGACGCAATGACAAAAAAAAAAAAATGCATTCGACTAAAATCAATTCTTGTGAAATTAGTCTTCTGTTTTATAGTCTCCAGATTAGAACTATCCTTATATAACTATGAATGTCATCATATCGCATGACATTTTAACTACATCCACAATCCAGTCCCAATTGCAATCATCATCCTCTCTTCATTTAACCAATTTCAGCCATTAATTTAAACAAAAAACAAACTACAGGCTGTATCTCTCCCATATTTGCTGTCCTCTCAATAGTATTCACTTAGCAATGAGTATAAAATCAGGCATCCAAAATTGATGTTTTTAGGCTGTTTTCTTTTTCCTAAAAAGCAACGAAAAACATTTGAAATACCTAATATAAAGAATGGAAGTGAAGACCATAAAATTGGAGGTGGTTAATAGAGAAGTGCTTTGTGTTAGGGACATCCTGAAAGTCATAGCATCATACAATAAGCCCGGGTTAATTGTGCCATAGAGGATAAACTGACGTAGCTAAGGTATACTATATGTCGAAGTCAAAATATCTACCAAAATCATGCAAATGCCAGAGTTAATAGAAAATCACCAATACCGTATTGAAATGTACCAACACCCAAACATCATATTTTAAGATATCCCAGAGTACACAACCAACCTCCAAATCTTCCAAGTTTGAATAAAGTCCCTGGTCAAGTTTCCTCCTCACAGTCCCAAAATCCATTGGATGTTCAATAATTTCACGGTAATCAGGTAGCTGCATGGAAACTATTTCTATATCAATTTAAGATATATCAATTCCAAAAATGGAAAATCAAAGTACAATCAGTTTAAATGCGACATTTCCAGAAAAAGCACCTCATTCGGATCAGCAGGTTCTGAGAAAACCCCATAAGTGTCCTTCCTGCCATCAAATGTATATAACCCAAAGAATTAAAATCAAAACCCAAATGTAAGAGTAAAAGAAAACGGATTTCTAAGAAGCTAATAAAGAAAGTCACACACTTTTGAAGCCTGTCAAGAATGAACACCAACAACTTTTTGTCTGGCAAAGGTGTTGCGGGGCCGGACTCCAAAGGCAACCCTGTCCATAAATAAATGGCACAAATTAGACTAACATAGATTAAATTTGCCTTTTTCTTCGAGAATGGAAGATTTAATTGGTACCATGTAGAGCGTCCGTCGCAATCGAAACCTATTCGTCAGCAAAATTAACCCAGTACCAATAGTTAGAAGAGAAACATAATTAGATATAAATCTAGCTGTTATTAAAGATTCAACAACAATAAAAGCCACAGTAAAAAGGTCAGAAGAAGCAGATAATAAAACAACGCCACAACAAGCACAAGTGGAATAACTAAGAATAATTAAAAGAAAAGACAAACTTGAACTTTTCTGGTGTAGTAATAGATAAAGGTCCGATTAATTACAAACAATCAAGAAAATAATAATAATAGGAAGCATTTATACATAGGAACTGTAGACTAAAGCTCATCCACATTTTATTTCACAATCTAAAAAAGAAAAAAATATTTACTCTAGGAAAAAGACCTTTGACCAAGTCAAAACACAAGCACCCACTTCCGATCTAGGAAGTCACAGAAAAGAACCTTCGAATTGCGCGCGAAATCCCAAAAAGATTCAAAACAATTCAAGGTACAGAAACCTCAAAAGATAACCACAAACCATCAAAAATAGGAAAACCAAAAAAAAACAAACGTCTTTTACCATTTTCCAAAAATATAAAAATATTGCAAAGGATTCGAATTTCTAAAAGTAAAAAAAAAAATGGGGAAAACGCCGATGAATAAATATTCACTACCTGATAAGCATCGACGTCGTCAGATCTGTCATTAACAGCATTGATCTTACGTTTCTTGATCGAAGTCTCGTTATTCTCGCCATCCTCGTACGAATTTGAACCCGAATCCAGAGAAGAAGAATGATGAAAATGTTGCTTCAATTGGGGCAAACGAACAACGAGTTTGACTTTTTTCTCTTTCCTCTCATCATCGTCGTCGTTGTCGATAAATTCCGGTGCCGGAGAGAGAGCTTCGGGATTAGGGTTCCGTCGGCTGGATCGACGTGTTGGGGTGTTGTCGAAATTAGGGTTTTGTGGTTGATTGAGAGCGCGCTTTTGGAGGTCTAAGAGAGAAGGACGTCCTTTTTTCTTCTTCTTTCTCTTCGTCTCTGCAGTAGCTACCTTACCCATTCTTGGCGTCTCCTCTCTCTCTCTCTCTCAATCTCTCTCTCTCTCTCTCTCTTTTCCTCTCTCCAGACAGACGTGAATTATTTTTTCTTTTTTTTAAAAAAAATTTTGGCAACACGAAAAATGGGTGAGAGTCACGTGACTGAGGTTGAGTATTCACATTGTCGTTCAGGTTGCTTCGACTTTGAGAATCGAGAGGGTGGCTTCACGCGCTCTTAAAGGGACGTGACTCACTACAATGCATTTCTCGTGCCGGCCTCCCCGTGTGATATTAAATTCAAAACTACAGTCTCCATCCCTGTTTATAAAAGAAAATAAATATTCTAAACTCCATCCATACAGTATCGGATGGGCCTTTTTCCACTTTATAAATTTTCATTTTAATTCTATTTAATTTTTTATTATCAAATTATTAAACTCGTTCCCTCTGTACCAACCCCATTAATAATTAAATCTACTTCATATTATATACACCTCATTAATAATTAAACGTACTCATTTTATGTACACCCTTTAATGAAAGAAGATATTGTAAGAAAAAAATAATAAAAAAGACAATTAGTTAAGTGCATAAATATATTTATAAAATAAGAAAAAAATACAAGCAAAAAAATAAAATATGCTGAAAAAGGAAAAAGGAAAGAACAAAATAAGGAAAAAATAAAAAAAAAATCAAACAAAGATGAAAAGAACAAAAAAAAAAAAACCAATATAGATGCAAAACCTTAATAAGATAAAAAAAAAAAATCTGAAAGTATACATATGTATACACTCATATAAATTTTAAATAAAAAATTATTAAACTTGACATAAATATCAAAATATATCAAAAATAATAAAAATTCATATAATAAACATGAAATCAAACAAATAATTAAATTGAAAAGTAATACTAACTTGTATCTGACTGAAAAAATTCATAAATATGAGATAGAGAATGAAACTCTAATTATAATAAAATAGAAAGTGAGTTTATTTATTAAAAGGAGTGTATATAACATGAAGTACACTTAGTTATTAATGAGGTGAGTATAGAAGAGATGAACTTAATAATTTGATACTGAAAAATTAAATAAGGTGAAAATAGAAATTTGTGGGGTAAGAATAATCCAACCCTACAATATTTCATTTCAATTTTATTCATCTCGTAAAACATCATTTACATTTTGATAATGACTATATAATTCATTCTAATTTAGTTAAAATCATATTTTCTTAATATTTTATTAAAAACATCAATTATATAATCATTATGACTATGCTTATACCATTCATCATGAATTTTGATTTGTATTTATCATCTAATTTCTGCAATATTTTAACTCTCTAAAGAATAAAGATTCAAAAATATAGTTGATGTTTTGAGGAAGGGGTAAAATTTGAACAAAATATGATACTGATGAAATTTAAGACTTCATAGATACAAATTAATGAAAAGTACGACCCAATTGCTATAATAAGACTTAATCTTCATAGGCACAACGTATCAAAGGTACGACTCAATTGTTTTGATAAAAATATAGGACTTAATAATTTTTTTGTGGAGAAAAAATAGAACTTAATGGCGATTTTTTCTTTTTTATTTTGTGTTAAAATATGGAAAAAGTGAAATTTTAATATTTAAAAAACTTGATTCATTATGTTCATATTTTTAATTTGATCCCCTAAGAATGAAGGACACTATATCAATAATTCATTCGTCATATCCGCAAATTTATGAACAATGTAAGAATTTGATATTTAAATTTTAATTCATTATGTTGATATTTAAAATTTGAATCATTATGTTTATATTTAAAATGTCATTCATTATGGATGAAGAACACTGTATCGACAATTCAATTGTCATGTCTACAAATTTAAAATATGAATTGATTTCATAAGTCTTGCATAATATTTTTAACCTCAAATCAACACAAACACAATGTACATTTGTTTAAGTAATCGAAATTTATGTTCTTTCCATAAAATATTTTACAACTATTTTGTCCATGATTGTAAACTCTGTTTAATATTAGTTGGTGTACATATGCTTTGCACATGAATCATTACGGATAAATAAATAGAACTATACTCCACCATTCCAATTGTAAAGGAGGACATCTTCAAGCATCAAGCTTTTAAATAGGAGGAAAGTCAAATTCCAAAACCTCTAATCATCTTTCCATTGTCATCATTCTCTCAACAAACAATCATAATCCCAAACAACACTCACCAAGTGGGGAAAAAAAAAAAAGTTGACTTGGGAAACATCCCGGGCTTTGACATAAAGGAAGAGTTTATCAATAATAAGAAAGAACGCCATCAACATGGAATCCGTAAAAAAACGTAGGGAAATTTCACAAGCCAACTAGTTTACAGACTAAACCAAAGGGAAGGTGTAACAAGGAAAAAAAAGAGGTTAATTTGTGCTTGCTTTTGACACTCGAGCCGCAATACCACATCATCTCAATGCTTACTCAACCCTTACCCTTGGGTCAGAACCTGAAATGAAACAGAAAAAAAAAAAAAAATTAATGATTCTGGAACTTCAACTATGGCCTGCTTACATTTATGGAGTGTGACATACTATTTAAGTGACAGGGAACTGGAAAAAGGCAATGTGACTACTACATCAGCGTACAGAAGATTTATTACTCCATATTTCTACAGTCAAAATATCTAAAATGCAAGCAGAACAGCACATTTCGTTCTGCTACTATTCTACTATTAACCATTCAATAGAATTGTAGTAAGCCTATACTAATCCTTGAGTGAAAGGTAATAAGGTTGTAAATGAAGAGCCAGTCAGCCATTATGACAGATAGACATTAAGAAACAACTCGTGTTTCAGGATTTTTAGCCTTCAAAGAGAAGTTCTGTTACATAATAAAAACAAATCTACTACTCTCCAATATCGCTCACTGGGCTGATGCACATATATGCTCAATGTTAATGCATGGGGAAGTTCCACTGAGATTTCAAAAGGAAGGTAAGTTATTTGCTAAGTCAATTGGCGTAGGGGAAAGAAATGAAAAAGAAAGTTTCATCTTGATTTAGCAAATTACACTTGCACTGAAAAAATTCAATCATGCTTCAACCTAATCTTCAGGTCTCATGCCCTTCTAGTCTCAAGACATCTCAACAGAAGTAATTTGAACCATACCCACTTTTACATAGAATATAGATCATAGAGTGCCATTCTTTAGGTAGGGTTTTAATATAGTCCACTTTTACCTAAACAGAAAAAAGGAGAAAAAAGCAATCATGAACAGTAAAGCAAGACCAGTGAGCCAGCAGAAATTCATAAGCAAAATCCACAAAAAGTAAATAAAATTATTTTGCCAACCACAAAGTAAACGAAAAAAATGGAGATAACAAAGATCATCAGCTTAACATGACATAAGCATACACATGCATCCAACCCACAGTAAGAAAATTCATTCTTCAAATTCAACTTACCAAAATCAGTAAACCTTTCCTTGGGTGAAAAAATAAACTTTGCTTATTAAGACAGCCCCTCTGTCTTACGCAGTTGCAACACTAACAGCCGCCTTGTGACAATACCTTAAAATTCAAGGAAGCCCAATGATAAGAACAAACTATTTTCAAAGAAAAAAGAACCATGCTGCCCATCATGATTTCATTTACATGTCTCCAAATCATGCCAAATGTGGCAAGCAGGCAATGACATTTCTTGAAAGTTGAAACTAATATTCGATAATAAAAGAACATAAAAACAAATCCAAAATATTTAACCGAATCATTATACAAAATAAATTGAATGCATGCACACCCACATACAGTTACAAGCAATTGAACCCCACAGTAACCCCATTTGAACTCCAACCATATATGCACTTACTTTCCATTCAATTATCTCAAAAACACTCGGCAAGACTGAAAAGAAAGAACAAAACCATTGTTGATCAAAATTTATTATCATCATTCACAGAATACTGAGTGAAAACAAAAAAGCAACGCACAATCAACAATCAAGACACAGTCCAACAATCCATTGCAGTTTTTATTTTCAAAATATAAAATCTTTTGGAGATTCGTTAATCAAAGCAAAATTTTATCTTTTTTTGTCTCTGTTAAACTATAAAATTTTTCTAGGCAATGGGCCTGCTGAACTTATTTTCAGCTCCATGAGACACACAATCCCCCAAAAGGCCCCATGGGATTTATGAATTTCAAACTTGATTTTTCCCGTACAGAAATTCTAGTGTTATTAATTTATTATGCAGAGCTGCTTTTTCACTCTAAAGGGACAAAACCATCATGCAAAATTATCAGTTGATAGATAATAGAGGATACCAACAATAAATGACAAGATCAAATAGTTCCTTATAAGATATCAGACAACAATAAGTTTACACGTAAAGAATAGTAGTTGTTGTGGGTTTTGTGCAAAATTTTATTATTTCGAGAACCCAAAGGAAAGAAGCTCTAACATCAACCAGCACCAAGAAGAGTAATAAATCAAGGAATCAGGCTAAGCAAACATGCTTTTTTGATAAAACCATTTTCACTGATCTCATATTGAATTGTCATTCACCAGCCCCAATTGAACAAATACGAAAAAAAGAGACTGCAGAACAAGACACACAAAAACTCAGTACCTGTTGAAGCACTACACCAGTGGTTCCGTAATGCCAAGACACAAGGTATGTGTGGGTCTGAGAGAGAGAAAGGAGGGAGAAGTGTGTGGATTGAGACACAATGCTAAATACGAAGAGGGGAAATGGATCTATTAGAGATGATGATGGATCTTTGGATCCTATCATATCTCTAATCATGTAGAACTGAAAAGTAATTTCACATTCCGATTGGTAACTGATGGAGTCATTGCAGCTCCACAAATCATTTCCCAAAATCTGTAGAGCCATAGATAACCTTAAATAAACAAAGAAAAGCTATACAGTTAACATAGAGAGATGAAAGAGTAGCAACTGATTGTTCTCGACAAGGAGAAAGACTTGAACAGCCGTAGTTAAATGCAGGAGAGGGAGAGAGAGAGATGAAGGGCTGAAAAAATGTGCAATACAAAAAGGCAGATTTGATTTATTCAGACATCTGCCTTATTGTATTGTTTGTGTTCAAGTATATAAATGTCCTAATTGAATTGTTGAAGGGTTAAAAAGGAAAACACTAGATTTTCTAAATTGTTGACATTTTATAGTAGTACAAATTTAGACGGGACTAAGTTCAAATTATTTTGTTTGGTTACGTTTATATGATCACTTAAATTTTGTCTTCCCAACTTGAAATTATGTGCACAAAATTGCCTGTACTTTCCGGTGCATTGCATGAATTCCGGCTACTATCTTTATCGTAATAATGTCAATGAGTCCAATGGAATTGATTTGAATTGTTCCACACTAGATTATTCACGTCTAACTTGATTTTTTAACATCATGTGGAGGATTGAGTTGTTTTCCTATGAGCCCAACTCAAACAAGCATTACCCAACTAGCCAAGTATTCTGAGCTTGGTTTCTTATGCATATTTGCGATATTTGGTAGAATATTGAGGTAGGGCTAATCTGACTTTATAACTTAGCAAACGTGGGTCATGTGCTCTCATAATTAAGGGGACAGGCATAATCAATAAAACCTTTGCATGATTGCTGAAAAGTACCGACGGCTACAGATTGAAGGCCAAGCCAAAAAAAAAAGGAGAGAAACTAATAAAGATGAGGGAATATAGAAGTACTTGCATAGTTGCAGCTTTGCCGGGGGGGGGGGGAAGAAGGAAGGAAGAAAGAAAGAAACGGAACAAAAAACGCATTCAGTATGCAAATGCATGCCAGTAAAGCATTATGTAAATTTATGTATCTTTCTCATGGATCTATTTCTGTAATCAATTGTGGTTTTACTACAAGTGACGACTATCAGGAGGTGTTTAGCTCTGTTGCAAAAAAGATATTGATTCATTTCTAAGTTATTGTTATTTCGTTAGACATTACATCCTACCCTGGAACAGCTCCAAATTTCCAATCCAACACTCCTCTTTCAGGCTCAGTGGTTAGGACAGAATTTCACTTGATTTATGCGGTGAAAGTGACATCACTCTGAAAGAGATGATTGGGACACAGTTAAAGCTGATGAGAGCAAGTTACCCTATATATGTTCCCTTGACTGGGAGCTCAGTCCAAGCTCCATATTTGTTATAGTAGTCACTCCACTGGTAAACCTTGTAAGTGATGCCATCTTTTATGCCAACTGAAACTCATGAAACTTCTAAATCTTCGGTTGTTAAATACCTACTGTACAGGGGCGACGTGGCACCAGAAGCACAACTGCATAGACTGTAACAGATACAGGGAAAGTTAGCTGTTATGAGATTTATCTTGAGAGGTACACGTGGATAGAGCAATGTGTGAATTCCCTCATCAAGAAGCTGAAATATGCTTGAATGACAAATTACTATTCCCATATATATATATTGGAGTCTGAATTTTTCTGTCAGGTAAAGTCTTAAAGAGCAGCACATCATTCCAGTATTTCTAGAGCACACACACAAACACAAGTCTAAAGTGATAGTTATTTTAAACCTAGTCATGAGACGTTGTAGAACTACAATGTTTTACAGTACATAATTAAGTACTTTTCAAAATTAGATAAATAAATAACCCAAAATTAAAATAAATTCAAAGTTAACATCAAATATACATTTCACAGGTCAGCTGTACCAACTGAAAGAGGTGGGATGGGTGAATTGGGGATAATCCTCAACATAGTTTCTGAGGGATAAAAAAGGAGGAAGGAGAAAAATGATAGATAGGCGAGCATCAATAGAAATAAAGGAATTGATGGTCTTCACTTATAATACTGAGCCAAGGCCTTGTTTTGAAACTTGTTGGCAACCAACAACTGTAGCGAAAGTCTACAACCATGTTGAATATGTAACCACAGGTGATTATCGATGTATATCCAAGCTCTTGAAATTTCATAGTCTTCACCGTGCATGTTCTTATTGTTTCAAAAGAAAATGCCAGCTCACATATAAAAGCATCGACTCTTATACTGAAAATGTTGAACCATTCACCTCTCAAGTTGCAGCAACTGCAACGTCATTTGCTTATCCAGGTTGAATCCTGCCATCTCTGCCTCCTTGCAGACTTCCTTACACTTTTCCAGCCTCCCAGAAGCCACATAAATTTTAATCATGTCTCGGTATATGTCAAATGTCGGAGAAAAACCTGCCTCCTTAAGTTTAGAGTAATATCTAACTGTCCTTGATAGATCATTCAAAGCAACAAAAAGCTTTATTACCACACGATAAGCAGGAAGATCTAAAAGACAATTGGAAGCTTCCATTTCCCATATCACAGCCAATGCCTCCCTATATTTTTTCTCAGTGTAACGACTATGAACCAGAGTAGTGTACATGACCACACTTGGATTGCAACCAGTTTGTTTGAACCAATTATACAAATTCTCCACAATTTCAAATTTTCCAAGCTTTATGCAGACTTTCATGATAGCCGTACAGTCTTGCTGTGTTAAATTCAGATATTCTCTCTCCCCTAGCTCATCCAGTAGGACCAATACTAGCCAGTGTTTATCAGGATTCTTTCCCAACTCTAAAATTAGCTTAGCATAAATGCTAAGATCCAACATTCTTTTACCATCCTTAGCAGCTGCAACAAGTTTCCAGGCAAGTTTTAAGCTTCCCGCCCTAATAAATCCCTTTATCATTGCCTCATAAACACTCTGGCTTGCCAAGCTAATGAACTTTTCCAAGTTGAATGGCATTTTTAACTCATGAGCCCTTGCCAAGACTTCAACAGTCGAAGCAAGAATATGATCATCAGGGAATAAAAGTGGTTGTTTCTGAGCCCAACAGAATATCTGTAGAGCTCGATCAGGAAGATCCATGTGACCCAACTCCCGGATTGTTAAGGATAGGGACCCTTTCCGAAGAAACCGATCCCACTTGTTGAGAATTTCAGACACATCTTGATTAGGGGGAAGGCTTCTAATCTCTCTGGCCAAATCAACCAAGAAACTTGGATTCTTGTACACTTGATGATAAAATGATTGTCGGGAAGAAATTGTTGTAGAGAAAGCTCCTCTTGCATTCTTCTTTGGTGTGGGAAGTCCCAGAGGTCGAAGCTTGTATGGAAGTGGCAGAGGAAGAGGTCTTTCCCTACTCAATTTTCCAGGTTTTTGAGGAATCCTTCCTCTGAAGAGGGATGAAATTGCTTCAATCTCATCGGAGTCCCAAACAGTATTCATATCATTTACTTCTTTTAATTCTTCTTCAGCATTTTCATCATCATCAGTATCGGATTCATCATGGTTATCAACCACGAGACTTCCATCAAGTGAATCAGGTGTCTCGTTTTTTAACAAAACCTCATGAGGATTGAGGTCAGTGCCATCGGTGTCAGGACTGTATTTCTTCTTCTTCTTCAAGAATGTGTTCACACCTATGTCTGGTGAAAACTTGGTGCGCCGAGGATATCGAAGGTTCTTGGGCAGTTTTCTATGGAAAATTCTGGTATTAGGTTGAGCCATCACTATTACGGGACGCAGGCCCGAAATTTTTTGCCCGAGTGCAGGTCTGATGGATCCTTCAAATCGATAAAAACCTCCAATTTCCGAGACGGGATACGGACCGCGGGACGAAAATAAGCTCTCCATATCTCAATTAGGACGTCGGAGAACTTCACATTTTTGTAGACTTGGAAAAAGTGCCAAAAAGGTACGTCACGAACGAAAATGTGATCACCGTCGAACAGGAAAATCATCAAACACTTGGTATGCCACCCAAAAACTGCACCCTAGGGGTTCACACGATTACAGTAGCTACATACCACAACATTCAGAAGCAATCACGTAGAGATATGTGAGTATTGCTGCGTGTACTTGAGCCGAACGAATCCTTGTCTGTGCAATTGCTACAGTTTGCTCATGAACTTTTTTTTCATTTCTTTTTCGGAGAAAAGTGAAATGTCATCCGTGGAAGAGACCCTTGGTAGTCTGCCGATCAGATTATAAGAATGAAGTCCTTTGAGTACCTTTAACCGGTCCGGGGGATTAATTAAATTGTGCATGATTTAAAAATTATAATTAAATAAAAAAAAGTGTATGAATAATCTATTTTTAATCGATTTGAAAAGAAATTAATTAAATTGTGCAATGCAAATATCATGATTAAATAAAAAAAGTGTGTTAATTTAGCAAATTTTACTTTGTATTCGAAAATATTTATTTATTTTTATTTTATATTTTCAAAAATTAAAATTTTTATATTATATTTTTAATATATTAAAAATATTATAATGTATCCCTTTCATTATTTACAAAAAAAAATGTATCTCTTTTATTAACTTTAAGTAATCACCCTCTTATAATATCACTGTGATAATTTTTTACAGAACTAGCAATGCACCACGTGCGTACGCACGTGAATAATTATCGTATATAAAATTTAATAAAAAAATTTAGGTATACATGTATCTAAATTAAATATTATCTCAAGTTTATAAAAATTATGTTTTTATCGTTCGTATTACATTATAAAATTTAAAAATGTTATCTATTTCCAACGATTCATTATTTTACCTATAAGAAAAAAAAATATAAAAATAATTCATTTTGAAATTTATTTGATTAGGTTTCAACTTATAATTCATTGAATAAAATAACAATACTTATCAATATTCTAATCAATACTTATTTTTAAGGATAACATAATCAATTAAAAAATTCATTAATATTGATATTTATACATAAAGAATAAATAATTAAAAGAGATTTTAAGGGTAATTTGAAGATTTAAACACTAAGGATATGATGGTAATTTGGCTATTTAACTATGGAAGAATAATGTATTATTTAAAATTTCTTTATAAATGTAAAATAATGAATCAAAAGTTTTTTATGATAGTATTAGTAGTATAGATATAGATATGTATATATATATATATATATATATATATATATATATATATATATATATTTATTTTTTTTTTTGTATACAAGTGTATTACACGTGAATCATTTTCAATATCAAATACTGTATATTATTGCTATAAAAATTATGAAATAACATCAACTGTGCAAATAAACTTTGTTTAAACATTTTGTGTAGTATCTAATGAAACTTAAGTCATGGACAAATTTAATCACATATTAATATGTAAAATTAGAGTTTCAATAGTGTACTCCAAATTTAATATCAGTCATTTCTAAAAGGATAACAAATAAAGAGATGTTTATATTTATGACAACTTTGAGACAATCTATCTCAAAATTCATTATCATATATTTTGATGAAAAAAAATAATAATTTGTGAACATTAATTGTTTCATTATTTACTGAAAGACAAATATTAAATTACACTTCAAATGAAATGTCATATATGCTTCATGAATATCATAGAAAAATAATTATCCATAAAATGTATATTGTCAAAATTTTGTTTTACCACATTTAAATGGTAATATTTATATTGTTAAAAATTAGCGTTTGGTACCTTATATCCTAGAGCAATTAAAAAAACCTAGTCGAACTATGATCCATATGATAGAATATATTGTTTCAATTATTCAATGTATGACAATAATCACGTAATTTTTTTTATACATGAGATATACTGATAAATACGCAAAATGAATTTCAGTGCTAAACAAAAAATGAACTTTATCGTGGAAATTAAACACATAGAAAGCATATAATTTAGAATAAATAAATCTCAAGGTATCATTTTCACAGTGATCTTCCACAATTGATCACGTTTGTTCATAAATAAAAAACAATTAACAAATAAAAAAAATTCAAAATGTTAGTATAAGTCTAGTTCCAAGTAAAATATAAATCATATGAGAAGAGCAATAATCTGCAACCCAAATAGAAAACGTGAGTACGAGAATAGTATTACTATTAATTTATGATGAAAATTAATGGGATTAATATTTGACTATTAGTTATTCGTAGCCATAAAATATTAGATGAAAAAGTTTGAATTCTATTTAATTAATTAATATATTTATTGCAAAAAATTTGTACCGTATGCAAAATTACACATCAATTCATATTAGATAAATAATAAAATAAACTTTATGATGGTTATCGTTGACATAATAATTGTATTAATGATAACTTATTATTTTTCATAAGGTAAATATGATTAATGAATTTATTGTAAACAAAAAAATTTATGATAAATAAATGAAAGAGAGATAGAGTCATTAACTCAAGAAATAAATAAATAAAAGTATAAAACATGAAACAATAATTATTATGAAAATAAAAGTATACGAAGACTCATTTGAATATATAATTCATATTATGTAATTAGAAAATAAAAGAAAGTGCAGTACATGGAATAATAAATTTTAAAACACGGAATAATATAAAAGGTCATTTGAATGTATAATTAATATTAGATAATTAAATAAAGGGAAAATTTCAATAACATCCCCTCTAGTTTTTGAATCTTCAATAACACTCCTTTTAGTTTAATTTAAACATCACTAACACCCCTTACCATTAAACTACAATTTCTAACAAAAAAAAAAAAAAATCATCCAAAATACCAAAAATGCCCCTACATAACCTCAAATAATTTTTTTACATAAAATTTTATTAGAATTCAAGATGTGAAATTTTTAAAAAAAATCATAAATAACAATTTTAGTAAATAATTTGTTAGTAAATACTAATTTTTTATTTACTAATACGTAAATTTAAAAAAAAATCGAGCCTATTAAATATATTTTTTTTTACATATTAAAATTTTAGTTGATTTAAACTCTACCCGAGTTGTTAGTGCCGATTAAAATTCTCTTTCGAGTCGATTAAAATTTATATTTTTTTACTTATTAAAATTAGTGTTAATTAAAATTAGATTTATTAAAATTTAAGTCAATTAAAATTCATATATTTTTATATATTAAAATTTGGGCTGATCAAAATTCAATGCAAATTAATTAAAATTTGATTTGAGTCGATTAAAAATAATTTTTAATTGGCTCAAACAAAAATTTAATTAGCCCAAATTCTAATACGTGAAAAAATATAATTGTTAATTGACACAAATTTTAATATGTAAAAAAATAAATTTTAATTAGCTTGAATCGAATTTTAATCGATTCGAATTTAATTACCTAAAAAAAAATAGAAAACAGAGAGGGTCTCATTGAAAATATACTTATCTAGAGAGGGTATCATTGAAGATATGTTTATCTAAAATGGGTGTGGATGAAGTTTGTCCTCAAATATATCATGGGCAATTTAGTAAAATTACATTCTACTTAATATTTTTAATTTGATAGGGGTGTTATTGAAGATTCAAAAATTAAATAGGATGTCCTTAAAAATATGATAAACTAGAGGGGTGTGTTCACGCACACTGCAAATTTCACACCATAGCGTCGAGATTGGCATTCCATGGCGTTCCAATCCAAAGGAATCACAGTGTTTCTCGCTCAATTCACTCGAACCAGGTACCTTTCACAATACCTTCATTCGTTAATTCCAGTGCTTCCTTTTTCAACTCTTGACCTACCTGTAAACCATGTGAATGGAGAACCTATGGAGAATCGATCCAATATCGACGAGTCTCATGTATTGGACCAGCTATCTGATCTGTTGTCGATCCGAGGTAGCTCTGCAATTCAAAATCCCATTACAAAGACGATTTCTGCTAACCAACTAGAAATTAGGGCAGTTGATGGATTTTTATCACCAGAAGAGAAATTAAGGGGCATTTTTCTTCAGAAAATCAGAGGTAGAAGTGCAATTGAACGCGCATTAACAGAAGTTGGTGTGGAAATAACTGATGATGTTGTTGCCAAAGTAGTAAACAGAGGCAATTTGGGTGCTGAATCGATGGTTAAGTTTTTTAATTGGGCGATCGAACAACCGAGCATATTTAAGGACATTGATACGTACCATATAATTCTTAAAGCATTAGGAAGAAGGAAATTCTTCACTCATATGGTGGAAATGTTACATGACATGAGGATGCGAGGAATAAGCCCTAATTCTGATACCTTATTCATTGTTATGGACAGCTTTGCTCGAGCTCGGCATGTTTGCAAAGCAATCCAATTTTTTGGGAAATTAGAAGATTTTGGGTCAAAATGTGATACTGAGTCCTTGAATGTTCTTTTACAGTGTCTGTGTCAGCGATCCCATGTGGGTGCTGCAAATTCATTACTCCACAAAATGAAAGAGAAAGTACCCTTCAATAGTATGACTTACAACCTGATTATTGGTGGCTGGTCCAAATCTGGAAGGATTAGTGACATCGAGAGGATTTTGGGAGAGATGGTGGCAGGTGGATTTGATCCTAATAGCTTAACATATGGTTACGTACTTGAGGGTTTAGGTAGAGCTGGTCGAATTAATGAGGCTGTCGAGATTTTTGAAAACTTAGGAAAGGAAGGGCATGCTCCTGATGCTAGTGTTTACAATGCAATGATCTCTAATTTCATTTCGGTTGGAAATTTTGATGAGTGCTTGAAATACTATAAGAGTATGTTGTGTAATAGCTGTGACCCAACTATGGATACATATGTCAAATTGATTTCTGCCTTTCTGAAAACCCGAAGAGTTGCGGATGCTATTGAAATGCTTGATCAAATGTTAGATCGAGGGATCATTCCCTCCACAGGAACTGTAACATCTTTCATTGAATCTTTGTGTAGCTACGGTCCACCTTATGCAGCTCTGATGTTTTATAAGAGAGCAAAAAAAGTTGGATGTAGAATATCTTTGAGTGCCTATAAACTGTTGCTTAAGCGGCTTTCTAGATTTGGTAAATGTGGCATGCTGTTGAATATATGGAATGAGATGCAAGAAAGTGGGCATCCTTCTGATATGGAGGTTTATGAGCATGTCATTAATGGACTTTGCAACATAGGGCAGCTTGATAATGCTGTACTAGTCATAGAAGAATCTTTGCGCAAAGGCTTGTGTCCAAGCAAACTTATTTGTAGCAAATTGAATAACAAATTACTGTCTTCAAATAAAGTAGAGAAGGCTTACAGGCTTCTTTTGACGATCAAAGAAGCTCGTCGAAATGATAATGCACAGAGATATTGGCGCGCTAAAGGGTGGCATTTCTGATTGTTGATATTTATCGACTAGCAGTGCAACAACCTTGTCTTCCTCTCTGCCTAATATTTCTTGCTACAAAGTATTAACTTGCAAAGTGGAAGCATAAGCAATGTGTAAGTGCAACGCCTCGCCAAAGTAACCTCTCAGTCAAGATGAAGGTGCCCCTGGGGGTGAATCTGCATACACCTCTAGTGAAGATGTGTCGACAAGAAGCCTATTAGGAAGTCCAGCAAAACAGGCAGCATTTGAAAGTCCATATACGGAATGTCCAGATAACCATTTCAGAAAAAGCTTTGAAGCAGATATAGAGATCCATAAGTATGGGTTTGATTCATAAATGTTAATTATCTTATCACCTAACCTTTCATATCTGTACAGCAGGTTTGGTCAACCGACATAGTTACTTTTGACAATTGATGAGGATGATGACACAGATTCAGTATGGGGCCTTACCAATGCCAAGGTGAGTGCATTCATATACACCTAAGGGAGAATTACTGCAACAATATTATCAAATGGAATTGTGTTGTACTATGGTCAAAAAGGGTAGACTTGTAAATGGTGACGGAATATGGCTTAAAATATCCCCCCCACCATTTACAAGCTTACTGTGCAATAAATGTTTGGACCAAATGGTCTCGTTGGTTTAAATTGTTTTCTCTCAGATGATCTATTTAAGGTCTCGTCAGAGTGTCAAACTCCAAGAAAAGGTTTTGAAAGTTGGAGTGCTTTATAGCTATCTGGTGACTCTGGTTCAAACTCCATTTCATTTTAAGTGAGGCCTTCGTCTTCTAATATTGTTCATTATGTTGATGGGATGGAAATCCTCGTGTGTTGCATAACGTGGATCAAGAGTTGAAGAAAGATGGACATGTTAATGTTTGGTGCTGGTTCAGCTGTATTTATGTCACATATGATGTTATGGCATGCCAGGATGAAAGGGAAGGAAAAAGACAATGTCAGTTCTCAATTACCTGAGATGGACATAATGGGAAGAGAAGAGAAAGGTGGGGAGTGGGGTGGAAGTCAGTAGCCGCTGTGTTGCAGCTGCTGAACATGCGTTATATCACGTGCTTGCTTGTAGTTGTTGCTTTGTAGTTGCATTTCAGTTTGCCGATTGTCTTTCAAATATATAGCTGTTGAATTTGTGTACTTCAGTGAAATGAATATTTCGTTTTCCCTTCAGTAAACTTGGTTAAATTAAGCTCTTGTACATTTTCTTTTTGTTTCAAACATAAAACAAGTTGTGGTGTTCTACCTGTGGGAAAGTGAACTGAATTCACCTTTGTTAATCCGGTCGATTCATTCGATCATATCTGGAGTCGACAGACATGACACGTTATCGGAAGTCTGAGGGTGGGAGTGGGGTATGTTTGTGTGGTGTGGGCGTCTAGGTACTATTCGAAGAATTTGCTCTTAGTTCTTTTCTATGCTTAAAGAAGCACCGCATAAATTGAAAAAAAAAATTCATAATTTATTGGCCAGATTTTTCGGTCCTTGGGTTAACATTCTTCATATAAAGTTGCAATTTTGGTTTTTTTTTTTTTTTCTATTTTGTTGTTTTCTATAAAGTGTTTTCTATGTATAACAAATTAAATAGAATGTGAAGCAAGAACTATATTTTGCAATTGATAGTTACAAAAGGAAGACATTTCCATTTCTATGTCCATGAATTCTAGATTTCATTTTCCTCTCTTTCTCTCTCTCTCCCAAAAAAAAAAAGAATCACCATCCCTTCGGGATTACCATTTCACGATCCTAAAGCCCTCGCCGAATGGTTTAGTCAATCTCATTAGATGATCAAACAAAATAAATCAATAAAAAAGAAAGACCACCGAGAAGCACATCATTTATTATTTAGCACCGGAGTAAAACAATGCGATAATGGAGGATAATCATGAACCATAAAAAAAGCCCGTCAGTAGTACACACGTAACACTTCTACAATACATGGAAAAAGGGGCATGAGGTGCAGTCAGGTGCTGTCAAGCTCTTTCTGCACTTGATCATAAGCACATAGGATTGATGATCGCATGTTTGCTACTTCTACAAGCGTCTCCAGAGCTGCATAAATAAAAATCACCACAAACAAGTCATACAACGGAGTTTGGGATTTTTTTTTTTTTTGGGGGGGGGGGGGTTGTTTGCATGGCGGTGGCCATGCAAATTCCACCCAAGGGTGTTAGGACCAAAAACAGTGGCTGTTATAACTGAAACTACATTCCATATTTCCACTTCAGTGAAGGATGAGAATGAGCAGTGTGTATTTGAACCCAGCAAGCCATTCTACAAGAAAAGGACGTTTAAATAGAGTGGCTTTAATTCATCACCTGTCTCAAATGAAAGTTGGGCAGCTCGAAGCTTAGGAGAAACCAAAGTTCCGAACATAGATAGTGATTTGGATCGTTCTTTCTGAACCTAGGAAAGGAGAAAAAACAATGAGACAACTCCACATACCCCTCCTCTGTTCAAATATCACAGCTAATAAATATATTCGTTTCGTATATATTTACATAATTTTCTCTCATCAGGATGAAACTTAATTTAAAGCAGGCATATGTAATAAGACACTAATATGTATACAAACGTTTGATTTTGTACACTGTTACGTTTGTTCAGCTCAAAGAAAAGTTATCTTCAATATCGTTGCAGGTGCACTGTTGCATGCAGTGACGCCAAAGGCAACAATTGCCACAAAGAAATCCCTTGTTAATGAGAATCAGACTTAACAGTAACAAGATGGAAATAAGTTTCAAGATCATTTTTCAGACACTTACTTGGGTGTCAACTGTAGGCGGAGATCCATCACTTTCTGGTCTTGTCTCCTGAATTTCTTTGCGCCAATAAAAAAGGGAAGTAAGAGGCAATAGAAGAGTAAAAATGCTGTTAAATTGCAAGACTATTGAAAAGGGTAACAGCGTTGGGACAGTCCTTGCATGATTCAAAGGCTTTGACTAACAGTTTACGAAAGTACCAGCGATAGGACAAAGAAGCAGTGGAATTGCAGAAAAGAAACATGACAACAAAAAGAGTGTACCCATTAGAATATAATTTATCCATCAGCAGGAAAAATGAACACATAATATGGTTGCAAAAATGTGTCAATATGTGTACCACTGCGCTGCTAGCATCAGGTTCCTATTCTCTATTATAATTTACACACTACAGGACCAAAACAACTACTCCTATACAGCACTATACTCATACATAAGTGCAGAACAAACATTTACCAGAATACTGGGATGAACCACGATGCCGAAGCTGTTGATTATTAGATTTCCTCCATAATAAGTCATCCTCCTCAAATTTTGATTCCCCTGGGCAGCACTTCTGATTAGTAGGGGATTCCCATTTGCACAACATGAAATGTGGTTGTTCTGTCATGGAGCCAGCTGCAACAGAAAGCATATTAATTAGCATCAACAATAGATCTTTATTTTGTCTTTGCATACCACATGTTTGGATGCAGGAGTGAAAGTGCATTTGCCCAAGTGCACACACATTCATGCATGTGACAGAGGGAGAGGGGTAGAGACTTCAAATGGTGTAAGTAAGACACTATCAAAATTTGTCAACAGCAATCATATGAACTTATTTTGTGTTTGAATTCTTTGAAAGTTTTTGGTCTCTTAGAGTGGGATAAAGATAGGATTTTGGAACTCCAAGCATTAGAATCCTTTGTAACTCTATGACATGATAGATTTCTAAGATTAGACCAAGTGCTTTTCAAGTTGACGCACAACAGAGCAAGTGCCATTCAACAACATATACAAGCCCCTTAACTGAAAATTTCACTTATAATCAACTGATTGTGTCAAGAAGGACAATCAATAACATACCATCATCATGATTAATTTCCAATGATGTCGCTGCAGAGTGGTATTTCAGGTCAAACAAGGCACCATTGACACGTGAAGTACCCATGGAATGTCGAGCACTGGCTAACTCCAGCCATCCCTGAAATACAAAAAATTTTGAATTCAAATCTGTCATATTAATTCATATCATCAGGGCACAACAAAATAAATTAAGAATAAATTGAAAGTAGGGAAGTGGTAGGATGTCTGACTTATGATCTAACAATGATTAGGGAGCATAAAATTCATGTCAAGATATATTCAGAACTATATTTGCTGCTTCCAAATTATAGCTATAAGAGTAAGGTGAAGCACCCTGAATCAATGGGGCTACTTCTGGATCTGAATATAAAAGGACACATTATGCAATTGTTCCAAGTATTATTGATTGGCCTAGGAATATGACTTTGCCATTTCAGTTTCCCAAAACAGGAATTTATGTGAGTAAATTAATCTTGTATGTTTATCAATGAACTTTCAGATAATGAAAATATTATTCCAACTCTTTCCTTCCTTCTTTGGTGCTCCTGTTTTATCAGATATTATCTGCATCAAGGAACACACACAAATCTACAGGAGAGGTCAGCTGCATAGGTGACTCACAGCAAAAAAGGAACAAATAAAACTCCTCAACTTTCAATTTTATTGAAACCAAATTGTTCCTGGATTGATTTGAAATTTTTACTTGTAATTAGAGGATTTGCACTACAGAATGAGCACCTATAATGCTTAAACTTTCTTTTTTATTTTTGGTCAAGCTATTACACGGGGAGGGGGAATTTGAACCTAGCACCTCTTGGTGCATGAAAGGAGTGATAAGCTACTGGGATGGACCCAAGGTCCTATAATGCTTAAGCTCAAAAACCAAGAATGAATAAGAATGAGCCTAACATCTTTATTCACACAATGCAATCATTAAAAGCTAACTCCGTCCAGCAATAAAAACAAGCACCATCCCTTAGCAAGACAGTCACTTCAAGAAAAGCTCAAGCATGACAATCATTTATACCAAAGATAGCTTTTAACAATATGATTATTTGCAGAATAGGTAACCATAGAACTAGGTTCGTCTGCATACTTTTTCAGTAGCTCTTATCCTTGAATCCCAGTTCAGGTATGGAGTAAAAAATGGCACACATTTCCCATTGCTGAGCTAATGTTTCCAACAAAATAATAACGGCAATCTGATAAATGAACAAAAAAAAACATCCAATAGGAAGATGGCCGATAATTGTTCAAACAGATAACAAATAGTATTCCCTTTGACAACTTACAACCAACATGCTAAAACTTTGTTACATTAAACCACACCCAGGTATTATATATGAATTGCATTTTATAAAATGCCCCATGGCTCTTCATCTCAAAATTTGCCAACTGTGTGATGCCTTTTTTGTTGTTACAAAAAGAGATGCAGATTCATCAAACATAAACCTAGAGGACAAGTTAATCGGCTTATATAATACAACACAAATGAAGAACGTACGGAAGATCTGTGATCTAAATGATTAAAGAATCAATTGGAATTAAGATGAATACAAGATTTCGGGTTGTAGACACCATCCGTCGAGAAATAAAAATTATTGAAAGAAGGATAAAAGGTTTTTTGGTGTCAACCTGACGAAGAGTTGAAGATAAGGATTCCATTAGAACTAGATAGCTGTCCATCGAATCCAGGAACTTCAACACATGTTCTTCTTCTTGTTGATTTTCTTCCGTTGATCCTTTTCCATTCTCAGAGCTTTTCTTTGTTTCCTTTCCTCCTCCTCCTTCTTCTTCTTCTCCCATGGGCAGATTATAAACGCCAACCTGTGTTCTCTTCCCTTTCTTCTTCTTCTGCAAATTTAGAAATCGAAAGTTGTTTTACGGTGCCGTCTTGATATATATAGAAGTAAGGCGGAGAATGTTCACGTTGTTTTGATATGGTGGTATACAGGGGTTAAACCAGCATTGTTCTTTGGTGGGGGCAATTTGAAAGTTAAATAACTAAAATAAATCAATCCAATTTATAAAAAAAAAAAAATTCAATATATTCCAAGTCTATTAAACCTGGGGGTTCAACTTGATTTGAGCAACATGATTTTAACTCGAGTCCAATTTAAAAAAATTAGGGCTTAGACAAAGATTTTTAATACTTATGTTGAGCTTGAGCCAAAAAATATCAATCCTAATTCAATTTGGATTGGGTTCGAGTTGACCCCTCGGGTTTGATCCAAATTATTATTATATAAATATAAATTTATAATTTGTACTAGTTGATCTAATTTTCAATTTAGTCTGCTGTGAGACTGCGCCTCCCTTAACCTTACTCACTCAATCAAAGATTTTTAACTCAATCTGCTATAATATATGTATCAGGTGGCCTTAAGAGAAATTCAAAATATTATGTAATATATTTGAATGTTATGTTTATGTTTCGTTAAACTGGTTGTCGGTTGTTAAATTATGTAATATATTTGTGTTATATTTGAAGTTGTTAGTTGTTAAATTATTTGAATATTATATAATATATGTATCATGTTTAGAACATTAACCTGAAAATTAGCTCATAAAATAACTCAAATTGAGTCCGAAATCATTAATCCGAATTCAATCCGAGACTGTCCGAATTAAACTCGGACAGTGCTTGGATTGAGTTTATCAATCTGAAATAGGGTTAAGGTTGAACATTATATACTTAGAGTTGGGTTAGGGTTGACTGTCCAACTTGCCCTAGTTGCACCCCTAATTAAACCGAACTAAGATAAAAAAAAATTTAATCAATTACAAGAAAATTAGTAAAGTTTAATTAATGGAACAATTAAAGAGGGAAGAGAAGGAAAGAGGAGAGATTATCGTTCGCGAGGAGTAAATTATTCCGGAATAAATTATAAACTAGACCTCAACTGTTTTATAAATTTTCACAAGGGCAAGTTTTAAGTACTTCTGAAATTTTCCTAAATTCTAATTGGGTCCCGAAGATTTTTAAAATTTCAGTGGGGCAACAGCCCCCAGCAAATCCGCCCCCTGTTGGTATATACGACATCGTCTCTCCTCAACCATTCTTTAATGGGTAAATTACACTAATAACCCTAAGATTTGTCATTTATTGAACTTTGATCCTTAAAATTTTAATTTTATCAATTTCATCTTCATATTTTACATATTACCATTTAAATAAATAACCAAAAATCATCACGCGTTTAACACCAGTCACAAGTTATGCACGTGATAAGTTTCTGTTATTTGTTTAAACGGCAACGTGTGACCTTGGAGGATAAAATTGGTTACAATTTATCCTTCTTTAATTTAATTCAATTTTTATGATCAAAAACAAAATTTTAATTCATTTTTTAAACTTAGACCAGACCAACGGGTCAACTCGAAAACCAAACTGTCTCTAGCCCTAAAATTGCGTTTAGCTCGTGTTTCTTTCTTTTTTTTTTTTTTTAAGGATAAGTTGTTTTGGAAACATTTAAGGATGCAACTTGGGTTGGGTAACCCGATTTCAACCCGAAAAAATTAGAGCTTAGACAAGGATTTTTAATACTTAGGTTGGACTTGGGTTAAAAAATTTCAATCCGAATTCAATTTGGGTTGGGCTCGGGTTAAGACCTCGTAAACCCGACAAATTCAAATATATATATATATATATATATAAAATATTAGTATTGATTTTTTATTTTTGTTCTATCGTTCTCGTTCTCTGTCTCTCTCGTTCTCTCAGTTTCTCTCGTTAAAAACTTAGTTGAAATTATTGGTTGTTAATTTAGGTGAATATTATGTAATATATGTATTAGGTTTACAACAATAAGCCTATTTTAGGCTCTACCCCAATTAAACTCGTAAAGTAACCCGAAATCAGTTCGAAATTATCAACCGGAGCGCGCCCAAATTAAAATTGAGCAGTACTTGGGTTGAGTTTCCCAACCCGAAATAGGGTCAGGATTAGGGTTGAATATATATATAATTAGGATTGATTGTCCAACCTGCCCATGTTGCACCCCTAGAAACAATGCCCAAAAACAACAAACAAAAAAAAATAAGGAAAATTTACACACAGACCTCTTGAGGTTTGTCATTTAATCACTCAGATTCACTGACATTTGAAATATTACACACATACACCCTGAGATTTGTACGTGCGTAACACTATATATATATTAATAAATTATACTTAGATCCCATAAAGTTTATATCTTAAGTTTAAAATATTATTCTTAGATAAAAAATACTCTAATCAAATATTTTTAATTTTACAACGAAAATTCATCTTCTGTTGTATCATTTATTGAAATAAAATTAAAATTAAAAATTTATTTTTTCTTAAAAAATCGTAATTAATATTTAATTATACTATCTATTGGAATCAAACTAAAAAATCAAACAAGGAATCTAGGTCATTCACAATAGAACATGAATTTTACATCTAAAATTAATGTTTTATTATTTCATTTAGTGAAATAAAAAAAAATAAAAGTCTATTTTTAAAAAAAAAAGTCATAGTTAGGATATAATTATACTATCTATTAGAATAAAACAAAAAAATTAAACAAGGGGTCAAACTGTAATGAACACAATATTTTTTAGCTTTAATTTGGGTAGTTTGGTATTTAATTTGGTTGTTTAAACGATCAAATTAAATTATAATAAATAATATAATTGTAAATTAATTATGATTTTTTAAGAAAAAAAATAAAATTTTATTTTTGATTTTATTTCAATAAATAATACAATAGAATATGAATTTTTGTTATAAAATTTAAAATATTTGATATTTTATCTTTAATTAGAGTATTTTTTGTTTAAGTATAATATTTTAAACTTAAGGGGTTAAAATATTATATACTTACAATTTTTAAGGGAGTATAAGTATAATTTATTAAATGATATATTTACATTAGGGTCTAAGTGTTACGCGCGTACAAATTTTAGAGGGTTTGTGTATAATATTTTAAATATCAAAGAGTCTGAGTGATTAAGTAACAAATTTTAGAGAGTTTAATTGTAACTCTCCAAAAAAATATCATCAAAAAAACAAGGAAAACAGAAACAACACTCACAGGATGGAGAATTAATGAGATTCAGGTTTCGAATCTTTTTAGTAACAAAATACATCTTTTTTTTGGGTTAATCTCATTTTGCACCTTAAAAGATTGTTCAAATCTTAATTTGTACCCCCAAAGATCAAAAATCTCAATTTACACCCTCAAATATAGAAATTTGTATCAATGTGTATCCCCAAAGATAAAAAATCTCAATTTGCACCTAAAATTAAATTGATAAATTATACCTAGATCCCCTCATGTTTGTCACTTAATCATTTGAACTCCTTCACATTTAGAATATTCCCCTTACATCTCACGACGTTTGTGCATGTGTAACACATAACCACTTTTCGTTGATATCTGTTAATATAATCATTAAAAAATATGATTTTATCCTAATAAAAAATTATAATTTCATATTATCTTTTATTTTGTGGATTCGATATACTCTAAAGTTAAAAATCAAGCTTACCATTTGAATATCCAATAAAATGTAGATATTTATATAAAAGGTAATATGAAAAATATTATATAAATATTTACATTTTATTAGACATTCAAATGGTAAATTAGATTTTGAACTTTAGAATATATTAAACCCATAAAATAAAGGGTAATATAAAATTATAATTTTTTATTAGGATAAAATTATATTTTTTAACGGTTATATTAATAGATATCAATGAAAATGGGTTACGTGTTATACGTGCACAAATGTCATAAGATGTAGGAGTAATATTCTAAATGTGAAGAGGTCTAAATGATTAAGTGACAAGTATGAGGGGATCTAGGTATAATTTATCAATTTAGTTTTTAGGTGCACATTGATACAAATTTCTATCTTTGAGGGTGCAAATTGAGATTTTTTATCTTTGGGGTGCACATTGATATAAATTTATATCTTTGAAGGTACAAATTGAGATTTTTGATCTTTAGGGGTGCACATTGATACAAATTTTTATCTTTAAGGGTATAAATTGAGATTTTTGATCTTTGAAGGTACAAATTAAAATTCGAACAATCTTTCGGGATGCAAAATGAGAATAACCCCTTTTTTTTCGTTAAACTATAAAAACCCACTTCATTCTCTCTTCTCCTAACGATACCCCTTTTCTCCATCTCCATCGCTTCTCTGTCTGTGCGACGTCCGTCGGAGCGACGAAGCCGGAGCTCTCTCTCGCTGCAACGAAGACCGAAGGTAACCTTGCCTATTGATCTGGTCTCCTTTATTGGGTTGATGTCCGAGCTGGATTTAATTACTATGGCACAAAGCTAATAAAACCCTACTCTTTCAGGGATACGTGGAATAACCTGTGGGTTTTCTTAACTCTCTTCTACTTGAAAGGAATTAGTGTGTGTCTTATTCAAAGAACTTGATTTGGTTGATGGTGGTTATGGAGGCAATGGTGAAAAAATATCAGCAGAAGTTCAGAAAGGTGAGAGACGAAATGGATCGATGGGACGAACTTCAGTCTAGATTGCTTTCACAGTTCAGGAATGCTTCTTCCATTATCCAGAGGTTACAGGTCCTTCTACTGCACATATATTGTATATATATTACCCTTTTTGTTTTAATCAAAAAAATTACAAAAATCTACATTTTTTTGACCAGGTGATTCAAAATCCAAAGAATTATGGTGCTTTGCAGTGTGTTGATAGTATTGGAGATGCACTCTTGGCAAAGCAAATGGAGTCTTTGCAAACTATCTTGCTTTCAATGAACAAGACTATGTATGTTTTAACCATCCCTCGTTTTTATAGCTTAATATTTGTTTGCTGGGAAAATGCCGGAAAGGACAAGAAACTAAAGTTGGAATCTTTGTATCTGCTAATCTATGTTTTTTGCATATAAAATGTCTTAATTAAAACACGAATTTTAGGATTTAGTTCAGTATGTAGCTTATGATACCATCATTGAAATGGCTGTTAAGTAAAAAAAAATTGTGTGGTTCCCTTTGGACAATGCTGAATGCTTACATCTCCTTGATCGCACTGTTTTACTGTAAGGTCACATCACATACTTTGATTATCCATATCATATGGTTTGAGATTTGATGTTGAGATTACCGTTGCTCAATTGTACTTTTTGTTTCAAAATTTGATGGTTTTTTTTATGTTGACATCTTGATTGTCAAACTTGGTGGATTATTTCAGAAGCATTTTTTTTGTTTGTCCATCAATTGTGAACCAATTTCAGGGTAGATTTTCACGGTGTTGTTTTGTCACTTGATAAAAATTTTCGTGACGGGAGGCAGCTAGTAAAAGGGGGGTCTATGCAGCCAACAATGAGACAACTGCAGCAGCAAATTGGTTTAAAACCAACTCTTGCAGATTGCTTGGACGGGCTTGGGCTTCTTCATGAGATGCACAATTCAGAGTATGGATTGTCTACAACTCTCGCATTATTCCCTCTTTTTCTTTTTTCTTAAACTGCTGTGTAGGAATGCTAAGTGGATGTTTCAAAGCTCGATGACGAATATTTAGTCGGTACCAAAAGTTTTGGTGGTCACTTTTTGGGACTAAATCCTAATTTGTTAATGTCGTTTTGGCCCTTAATTATGCATTAAGTCTTGGCCTACAATTCACACATCAGCGAGTAATTGTACTTTTCTTTTGAGCAAGAGTCACTAGTTGTACTAGAGGGGAGAAATTTAGTTTACATTGTTATAGCATTCCTTGAGTGACAGCTATCTGTCAAGTCATCAATTTCATGTATTCCCTTTGTGGATGACTCCCCGGTTTGTTCTTTTGTTTATCCTTTGAGGTTCTTTTCTCCTTGTTTTTGGGAGTAATTGTTTTTCCATTATCTATGTTCAAGGAAGTAGGTTAAATATTTGTTATCGGCTGAAGAAGCATTTGATTCTTGTTGTGTCTCCCAATCAGGGATATATTGGCAGTCATATGATTCCCGCACACATTTGTTGTGATCATTTTCATTGATTGGCTCTTCTTATTTGAGAAATGGTACAGGGTCAAATTTTTTGGTTCTTATTTGCTGACCTGATTACTTTTTTCCTCCTGATAATTGCTCACTTGATTACTTGTGTAGGTACATTCTTAAATTATCTGTGGTATCAGCACTTCCAGCTCTAACCTTGAAACCCAGGTAATGCAAAAAATTGGATCTTTCCCTGTTCCTATTTGAAGGCACCAAAGATTTTGCTATCTCTATTCAAATAAGCACTACGTTATGAAATATCAAATATACTTAAAACTCTGCAACCAATTATGGATCTGGATATAATTAACTTTCAAGTATAAGCTATCAGGTAATGGATCTCATTTGCCTCAACTCCTTTTCTCTTGCTTTTGAAATCTGAGCCTATTAAATCCTAATCTGTTGATGGAACTTTGGTTGAACATCACTATAATGGATCTCCAAAGATGATATATTGTATATAACCTGATGTGGATCATACTATTTACCTTACCATGAATTAGTTTAGTTTATTAACAACAGATATTATTTATCTAATGTTCCATGAATCCACATGCAAAAGGGAACTTCCAAAAAAAATGCAAAAAGGGGAAATTTTCAAACACTTAAAGCTCTCTTATGAATGTAGGACCTGCTCCATTTGCCCTTCTTTTATCGTATGTTGTAGTGACATTAACAATTTGAAAAAAACACGCAACATGGATGAACTTGGATTCACCTGGAAGAGTTTTGCTCATTTTTGTAGTTGTTAGATTAGGTATCTGGATGGTTAAAACGTATTCATTCATACAATGTATACTTGATGCACTCTATCCATTCTATTTCTTGGGATTTATGAAGGTGTCTTGACTTGATGTCATAACAGTGCCAGTGATTTGGGTGCCCTCCAGCAACTCCTGGTTGATCAGCCTAACATTCCCAATGAAGAAGGTTGGTAAATGATTCATATGTTGGGGAACATAAGTAAAATGATGGTTCAACTTCTGCAACCATATCAGCGTGTTGAACATGGTCAATGTAAATCTAGCATCGATCTACTTATTATTGGCTCATAAAACTGATAAAATTGAGAAGAGGACGTAAGCCCCCCTCCCCCTTCTTTTCTCTCCCGTCTCCTCTTTTCCCCCCTTTCCCTCCTTTTTTTCACTAAACTAATACAATTAGGATAACAATCTGTACTTTCCATAAGAGAATAGTGATGTACTGCCATTTACCTTCTAATGATCTGAGTATTCAATCTGTAGACTAGTCAGCCTTTGAAATAGTATTGAGATTAACTGATCACCATTAATATGTTTGACTAAATGTGGCAGAACCGATGTTTTGATGCGTAATTGAAGAAATGAAAATACAATATTTTTGGTTGGTATAAGATAGTTTTGTCTACTTTTCAGTAAATCTTTTCAAAGTCAAAATTGGATGAAGTTTTAATTTGTATACATGATTCAGCACTATAGTTATGCAAGTGTGCATGGACTGTGAAAATCTTTGAAAAATGATGTGGATGGATATGATAGTCATGTGACGTGCATTGTGTGGAACTTGTGAAGCATTATATTCCAACTGGCTAGTAATGCCTTCTTTTCATGTGTAATAAAAGCTCCAGTTTACTTATATTTTCTCATTTTTTGCTGTGGAATTTATAAGCTCTTCCTCATTTGTTGGGGTTATTTTTTCTGTTCCTTTTTTTTTTTGGGTTTTTGTGTTGGGGGGCTTACCACGACTGATATTTACTTCCAGACTAATTATTGGTAATGTTATACTTGGATGTTGTGCCAGTCTTAAAGTTTGCTCCTTCCTATTGCTTTCATTTCCTTGCAGTGCAATTCATATTTGACATCATATTCGCTGAAGAGATATGTTGATATGTTGTCCATGACGATGATTTGAAACCTTGAAGTATTGTGCGAAATGGAAGTCTCTTTGTTGCAGGAGACGACGAGGATGATGATGGCAGTGAGGCTCTTTTCTATGCTTGTGACACTACAAGGAATGCCCGTTAAGCTTCTTTAACCACTTGATTCGAGAAACTGGGAGCACATTTTTTTTGGATAGCAAGAAGTATCTATTTCGTTGTAACTAGTAACATGTCCTTTTTGATGTTTTATGAGATGTACAAATTTCTTGACATTGTTCCGATTTTGTTACGTATAGTTTCTCTCTATGTAAGTTATATCGTGTAGTCCCAACCCTATATTCCGTGAAAAAGTGAGAGGATGAAAAGTTGAAAGGATAAATAAAATATTATATTTGGTAAGGAAGGAAAGTATGAATGATGAAAAAATAGATGAATTAACTTTCCTTTCAACGCATTAAAATTAATCCCTCCTAAATCGGAAGGAAAATAGGAATGATGGTAAAGTGGATGGATTAACTTTCCTTCTAACGCACTAAAATCAATCCCTCCTAAATCAGAAAGAAAGTGGATGAAAAGTTAATTATTTGTGTTGAGATGTATTTTATTTGTCTATATTTTTATATGAAATTAATATATAAATTAAAAAAAAATTAAAATTAAAAATTTTAAACAATTAAATTAAAAAATATATATTATTTTTATTTTTAACTAAGAGTGAAAATTTTCGACTCAACACAATGATATGACTCGACCTCGATACGAAAATAAACATATCAGCTTGTAACTTGAGACGACACGACACAATTAGTTAAATGAGTTAAGTTAGGTTTGACTAATATTTGACATAAAACCGTAATGACTCAACACGAATTTGACACGACACGACTCGATTGTCACCCCTAATTTTAGCCCGCACAAAAAAAATTTTTTTTTTTATTTTCCATCCATCCAACCAAACGCAAAGAAATGAAAGTATATCTCTCCTACTTTCTATTCTCCCTATTAAACGGAGCACTAGTGTGGTGCTGCGTATATTAATTTGAACAAATTTTGGTTGATTTAGAATGACTTCTTTTTTTGCATAGTGAAAAAACACAATAATTTTAAACTCTCCGAAGCTTACATTAATTATTTGCACGAAATTAACATGATGTGTTAAATTAAACTAATGTTATTGGGACATAATTGAATGATATAATTTGGGGATATAATCAGTTGTCATCAATAAAATGATAGTGAAATGTATTTAATGATAGGTCCCACTATAACATTAATGAATTCATTATTTTATTATTGGTGACAACTCATTATATTTTCAAATTATATATATAAATTATGTCCCAATAACATTGCCCGTTGAATTAATAAGTCTTACCGACTCTATCAACATTTAACGACACATGATTTGGTGTAATATGCTTGGGGAACAAAGTAATTTCCTGAAGAAAAAAAAATTGACTATTTTAAAAGCTAAAATCACACCTTTGTTTTTTCATGAGCAAAGAACCTAGATGGCATTTTTGCTTCATTTTGTAAATGATGAAGCAAGAACATTTTCTAATCACCGAATTAGTCATCATCTATTCATTTAATTTTCTCGCTTGCCAGTGGCCGGGAAGGGATTGGATCTCTATTGCATTCTCAACAAGCATTGCGGTTGCTTTGCTCCGACTCCGAGTATAATAATAGCAATCTGATTGTTTAAATCTCTCTCAATTATTTTTTTTCATTTTTATTTTTATTTTGGCACACCATTCATTCACCATTAATAAGTAAAGCAAGAGATCCACTTATATAAAAATGAGTTTCACTTGAATTTACGATAGATTAGATGATAAGAAACATTTAAGAGAAAATAAAATGTATTGAGGGATTTTCCATTGCAATTATTGATATTATGACATTATTGCTGTTCAAATCCTTTTGTTTTTTCCTTGAAAGTACCTTTTTAACCTTAATGAAAAACAACCTTCCTGTAACCTTTGAATTTTTTTTATGCTTAATTTGATAATCTTTGGCTCCTTGCAGAAATTCATTACTTTTACTTGCCTGTTAAAAATTATAAATTTGATTTAACACAAATGATATAATTTAACCACCAAATAGATAGCTTATTGGAACGTAAAGAGCGCTGGATTTGAACACGACTTATGCTGCTCAAAAAACAACAAAGAACACGACTTAGGCCATTAGATGTCCAACGGCCAGCCGGCCAGCCAGCCAGCCAGCCAGCCTTGCCTTTGAATATGAAGTGAGTGAGTGACACAGACAGGGGTTGGCTCCCACCTCCACACACACCGTCCTTCGTTACTCTTTTACGTCTCTTTCTCTCTATTTCTCGCTCTTGCCTTGTTGTTCCTTGTCGGTACACCGATGACTATTCGCCTTGAGTCAACCCTTTCTTTGTTTATTAGCACCTACCTCTATAATGAATTTTTTTTTGTTGTTTGTCTTTTTACTTTGTGTATTGTTCCTTATTCAACTACAGCAACTTCTATCTTCCTTCCTTCCCTCCCTCCCTCCCTCTTCTCATCTTGCCCTTTCCCACCTCGACCGATAACCGAAACCCTAATTCTAAAATTTAGCAATCTTCGCACTCCATGGAAGAAGAAGAACTGCATATTCACTACTTCTTTCCTGAAATTCATAGAAAGAATTCTAGGTAATACGGTGGCGCGTCATCAGCTTTGAATTAGGGTTCTGGAAATCATTCAAGCTTTCACGAGTTCAAACAAGGTACTTTTTCTGACTCTAGTCCTGGGTTCGTATATATTTTTATATATTATCTTCCGTTCCAATTTCAATCTGAATTACCCTAGAAACACTGAATTCCCAACATAAGTTGTCTACTGGATTTGAATGAATTCTTTAGATTTTATTCCATATTTTTGATAAATGATAAGACATGCCGGTCAGCGTAATTTGTTTGATCATCGGATATATGTGTCGGTGAGAATGAAAGAAGTAACTTAATCGGCAATTTCTTTCTAATGGGTTGTAGTGATTGAGGATAATATTTCTTTGCATATTCAGTACGCATTTTGTCTGTGTTATTTAGATAGGAATCAGTTCGCCACCATATTGCGATTTTAGAAGCTATCTCGCAGATAGAAGGAATAGTATTACTTAGGTATCTCTACCTTCACTAAAGCTATTTATGCTAGAAGAACAAAGCCAAAGACAATCAAATCTGCACTCGTTCAACTGGATGTATGCTTTTCACTGCATGGTTTTTGATTATGTTGGGCTTGCTTGCCAAGAAAATTGAAGTAAAGATGAAAATCTATAAATGTCAGCATCCATTACTACACAAAATTGTCGCCATTCAAGCTTATTATACTTTCCATCACCACCAAGCAATCCGGGAATCTCGTGAAATTTGATTTTTTAGTTTAGTTTTTCTACTTTTCAAGAACTTTTGTTCTCCAATCACAATCTTATCAGGACTCTTTATATGGTTTTGTGTCAGTATGTTTTTTTTTTCTAAGGAAATTGTATGCTCTTCAAATCCAATCAGTTTTACTATTATTATTATTTCTTTTTTGTTTCCTTTTTCAAGTGTTCATCATTGCTCTGATAAAGATTGATATCTGTAGTAGTTGGTGCACAGTTAAGTTTAATATTGCTTCCATTGACAGGGATTTTGGGTTCGATGGCTGGAAGCTGGGATGGAAGTTATGACCTTGGTAGCCAGTCTGATGAGAGCTATCAATTTGAGAGGCTACATATAGAGCCTATCTATGATGCATTCATATGCCCTCTTACAAAACAAGTTATGCGGGATCCAGTTACCTTGGAAAATGGACAAACTTATGAGAGAGAAGCAATTGAAAAATGGTTCAAGGAATGCAAGGAGAGTGGAAGAAAGCTGGTTTGCCCATTAACACACAAAGAGTTAAGAAGCATGGAATTGAATCCAAGTATAGCTCTTCGCCACACCATTGAAGAATGGAATGCGAGGAATGAAGCTGCTCAGCTTGATATGGCTCGCAGGTCATTAACTCTGAGTAGTGCTGAGAATGATATTATGCAGGCTTTGAGGTTTGTCCAGCATCTCTGCCAAAAAAGCCGGTCAAATAAGCATGTTGTTCGTAATGCAGAGCTAATACCTATGATTGTTGACATGCTGAAGAGCGGCAGTCGTAGAGTTAGGTGTAAAGCTTTGGAAACTCTTAGAATTGTGGCAGAGGAAGACTCTGATAATAAGGTAATCAAAGGTTTATTAGGTTGTCGACCACTGTTTCTCAGATATTCCAGGCAGAGACCTGTTATCTATGGTTTGTCTTCTTTTGCAGGAAATAATGGCTGAAGGGGACACTGTACGCACAATAGTGAAGTTCTTGTCTCACGAACAATCCAAAGAGAGGGAAGAAGCCGTCGCTCTGCTGTATGAGCTTTCCAAATCTGAGACATTGTGTGAAAAGATTGGTTCCGTAAATGGAGCTATCCTTATATTAGTGGGTATGGCCAGCAGCAAATCGGAAAACATTTTGACGGTTGAGAAGGCTGATAAAACTCTGGAGAACTTGGAGAAGTGTGAGAATAATGTGAGACAGATGGCAGAAAATGGTAGATTGCAGCCTCTTTTGACACTACTCCTTGAAGGTGCTTTTTCTATTCTTTATACTTATGTGTATGCAAACAAATGGTAGTTGCAAGTCTATTGGTCTTTTCTTTCTCAAAAAATTTTGGGTGGAAATAAATTATTTTCGATTCGAGTCTTTGTTTGGAATGGAAAATGAAAGTCCCTGTCAAGAGTTTTTTCATTGGTAAGAATTTCTGTCATTTTGCCTTTATAAATTGACAAGATTGAGTCAAAATTGGAGAGAAGAAACTTGTGGATCACTATGATGAAACCTTTCAATCACAATGTTACATTCTCACACAAGCATGTGACTTTTTGGTTTTCCTCGGTTTGTTTGGAAAATTCAAATGGTTTTTTGTAGTATACTGGTAATATTGTAGCTTATGTAAAAGCAAGATCTAGAATCAATTTATTAATAGGAAGAGTAAATCAATGTCCTCATCAAAAATATTATTTCAAACATAGTTTTGTGGTTGAAAAATCCCAATAGGAACTCAAAACTCAAAATTTCATCCTCCGGGGGTGGCCCACACCCACTGTATTTTTGTCCTTTCTTCATTACTATTTATATGTTCTTTTTTTTTTTTTTGGTGGGGGGGGGGGGTTTGGGGGGCAGGGGAACATACACAACAGGCCGCTGGTCACATATTTTATATTTTTATATATTTGCTTTGGCCTTGTTAGTTAGTAGTTTTGAGAGTTTTTCATATTTTTTCTTTAAAGCCTTTTGTTATTTGGGAAATGGCATCATTTATCTCTCACTCTCTCTCACACACACACACACACACACACCAGCACACATACTTACAGTGGCGGATCCATGTGATGTACACTATCCACAACTCCTCCCATCTCGGTCCTCATTCCTCACCTTTCTCTTCTCTCCCACCCCACTACTCAGGGAAGTTAAAATATCAGGAGAAATTATAGGTTATTAAAGCCGATTTTTGTTTTTTTTGAAAGATTTAAATGATTGGTGGCTAAGTAGTGAGAGTGGAAGGGTGATTACATGGCCTTGTGTCATAATTTAACTGTGCAAAACTTGATTTTATAATATAAGAGATCAAAATTATGAGAATAAAGGAATTGAGGAGGGTAGGCTTGTCAAACCCATCTCAAATAATTGGAGTGTTTTATATGTCTAGAGTGATATGTTTTGCTGACACTTATCATTTTCATTCAATGATGTCTTGATATTCCGTTCCTTTAAATGTGTAATTGATGCAAGTGTACAGTATATAAATCTTGTTCGAAGTTTTAAGCACTTGTGAAGTCTGAAAATACTGCAAGTATCCAGGAAACCCTGCCCACAACATCGAACTGTTTCATCACTGTGTTCTTGCTTCTGGACTGACATTTACCAGCTGAATTTGTCTATTAAATCGTTAAAGCCTGGCTTGGATATGTAAGCACTCAAGAAAAAGAGAGGGGGTATATTTTGTAAAACTAATTCTCTTTGAATTGATTTGAGTATCAATTATCCTTGTGATATCTGAAGATTTGGAACCTATGAATCTCCTTTGCTCATTTTTTTATCATTCTACTAAGCTCTTTGTTGCCAAATGGATTGTTGCAGGCCCTCCAGAAACCAAATTGTCCATGGCCTCATACCTAGGTGAGCTGGTCCTTAACAATGATGTGAAAGTGTTTGTGGCCAGAACTGTTGGTTCGTCTCTGATCCAAATTATGAGAAGTGGGAACATGCAGTCTAGGGAAGCTACTTTAAAAGCTCTGAATCAAATTTCATCTTGTGACGCCAGCGCCAAGGTCTTGATAGAGGCGGGTATTCTTCCTCCTCTTGTCAAGGATCTGTTCATTGTTGGTCCCCATCAGCTTCCCATGCGGCTGAAAGAAGTCTCTGCAACAATTCTTGCCACCATCGTGAATTCAGGCTATGACTTTGATTCCATCCCAGTTGGACCTGAACGCCAGACTTTGGTCTCAGAAGACACAGTGCATAACCTGCTCCATCTCATCAGCAACACCGGCCCCGCAATAGAATGCAAGCTTCTACAGGTTCTTGTTGGACTCACCAGTTCTCCCACTACTGTTTTGAGTGTTGTTGCTGCCATTAAAAGCTCTGGTGCTACTATTAGTTTGGTTCAGTTTATTGAGGCTTCACAGAAGGATCTGCGTATGGCTTCCATAAAACTTCTGCAGAACCTCTCTCCTCACATGGGTCAGGAACTAGCTGGTTGCTTACATGGTACATCTGGCCAGCTTGGTAGCCTTATCAAAGTCATATCAGAAACTATTGGTATCACTGAAGAGCAGGCCGCAGCCGTTGGGCTTTTAGCTGATCTCCCAGAAAGAGACATGGGCCTCACAAGACAGATGCTCGATGAAGGTGCCTTCCAGATGGTCATCTCCAGAGTGGTTAGAATACGGCAGGGAGAGACTAGAGGCAGCCGCTTTGTGACTCCATTTCTAGAAGGGCTTGTTCGGGTTCTTGCAAGGATTACCTTTGTCCTGACTGATGAACCTGATGCCATTGCCCTGTGCCGTGAGCACAATCTTGCTGCACTATTCACTGAACTGCTTCAGGCGAATGGGCTTGACAACGTGCAGAAGGTTTCGGCCATGGCTTTGGAGAACCTATCCCAAGAATCCAAAAACTTGACTAAATTGCCTGAGTTGTCATCGTCTGGTTTTTTGTGTCTCAATCTTTCCCTGTTTTAGCAAACCACCTGTCATAACTGGATTGTGCCGGGTCCACCAAGGGACGTGTTCACAGAGAGACACTTTTTGTCTGTTGGAAGGACAGGCAGTGGAGAAGTTGGTGGCCCTTCTAGACCACACCAATGAGAAGGTGGTTGAAGCATCGCTTGCAGCACTGTCCACTCTCTTGGACGATGGGGTTGATATAGAAAAAGGTGTTGACGTATTATGTGAGGCAGAGGGGATCAGGCCTATACTTGATGTGTTAATTGAAAAACGAACTGAGAAGTTGAGTAGGAGGGCAGTTTGGGCAGTTGAGAGAATCTTGAGGACTGAAGATATAGCCTTTCAAGTTTCAGGTGATCCAAATGCGAGCACGGCACTGGTGGATGCTTTCCAGCATGGTGACTATCGAACACGACAGATTGCTGAGCGTGCCCTAAAGCATGTTGACAAGATACCGAACTTCTCTGGTGTCTTCCCAAACATGGGTTGAACCTCTTTTAGATGCTTCCGAAGGTGACAATTGGTGATTGAGAAGACATTGTACTGTTGATTTCTCCTCTTCTCCTTAATGAAGTTCTGCGATGTGTTCTATCTTGTGGTTTGTGAAGCATCATGAGATACAGGTAGATAATTTTCCAAAAAGAAATGCGTGTAGATAATGCTTTTGTTTCAATTTGTTATTTTGTGTTCTTTTGGTGCAGAGGGTCTTGGAAACTTTTTCTTATTTCTTCTTCATGTTGTCTTCATTTGTTCTTCATTTCTTCTAGCATTCACTGTATTAGCATTGGATCTGGGAATGTAATATTGATTTTGTATTACTCCTGTTCAAGAGTTGCAACAAAAAAAAAATCGGTATAACTATTGGCATCGTTTCTCCTTTCTTTTAGACGTTTCACTTTACCTTCTGTTCTTGCCCAGCAAACAAACAATTAGCGATAGCTTTTCTTTCAGCTTTATTGTGTCTTCCTATCTTATATGTTCAGTTGTTGCAGATAAAAATAGGGTACCAGTGGGTTAAATAATACAGACGTTTAGGCCCCATGCCACGGTGATACAATGTGTTCAGAACAAAAGAACTAAATTGATAAGGAATTTATCAAATTTCAGATTTCGGCAACAAATGCAGCATTCAAGTCCATTGGATGTGTTGAAACTTTTAGTCCATGAGGTCGAGCTCCTCCAGCTCCAGCTCACACCAGGTGGGGATGGAGTCGTTTGGATTCCAACCTAGTAGTTACTTTCCATTTCATATCTACAAGCTTATCAAGTTTAAATAAATATACGTAATAGAATAAATTCTTTACAGACAAACTTGTAAATTATAAATATTTACAGGCAAACTGTAAAAAAAATTCATCCGCTATACGTAAACGTGGAGGATTTATTGGTTTTATATGTAGTAGCTTACACCTATTGATTGATTTGGTAGGTAGGTTTATCTATAAATTTGGCATCCAGATTGGTGTTGGATTGGTTTTTGTTCGAAGTTGAGTAAAGAGTAAAATGGTCATTTCAAAAATTCCCTCTATTGCTAATAATATCTCAAACTATGGGGGAGCAATATCATAAGTCCAAACTACAGGGGCGTTTTGTGTAGTTAACCAAAAAGGCCAACTAATCTGACGTGTCTATTAATTCAATGTGGCCAATTTCTATTGGTTAATGATACATCATCTGCGTCGAGGAAAGACTGGGACCGTCACGCTCTCCTTTTCTTTTTTTGCTCAGTCGAATATTTAATAGATTTCTCCCGGAAGAAGAGGACAGAGGCCTGCCTCCGCGAGCGTATGTTGAACAACTGGCTGGAAGAGAGAGCCGGAAAAAGTGAGTTCGGAGAACGATAGCGAAGAATATGGCGGAGCCTCCGCTGCGGTTGATCTTCGTAGTTGCAGTATTATTCTCAATTTTATATACTGTTTTTTGTATCGATGACAAATGCGCTGCTTGCAATGCAGTCGCGGTGAGTAATCATCTCTCTCTCTCTCTCTCTGTATTAATTTTTTTTTTGTTGTGTGTGTGTGTAATGCAATCCCGCAAGCTCTAGATCTCTACGCTACTCCGTTTAGGACTAATTCATGCAATAAATTTTGGTTGGCCAAGTTCGGTTGCTGATTTCTTTCTTTTTTTGTCTCATGATTTGCAGGAGGAACTGGAGCGTGGACTGTTGAATGTAATGAGTTGTAGTTTTATCAGTTGTTTTTTGTGTGAGACATTTAGAATTTTTTAATCCTTGACACCTAGAGAATGTGGATGTAATTCTCCAGAAACATATAAATTTTAAGGCATAAATATTTACTTTCATTAAAATTCGTATTTTTCTCTTTTATCACCAAGTTACTAAAAAAAGAAACATAGTTTTACTCACTAACTTTCATGGAAGTCACTTCATGCTTTGTGGTTTCACATTACCCCAAATTATTTTGTCTGTAAATTTTTATATTTTGTACAGGAAAAACCAAGAAATCATTTGGACATGAGACACCGATTGGACCCGCATGGTCAGCGTAAAGGAAAGGTAATAGATTACAGGTATAAATCCATGCGCCAGATGTATTATATTATTTTAGTCCAATTTCACCTGCAGAGTGGACAGCATCTTTACCCTTTCTGGCAAGCCTTGAGAATATTAATCACCGGTTCTTTGGTTCAACTCTTCTGAGCCTGATTTGAAATGATGTTTTTTGCCTACCTTGACAAAAACTAACATTCTAGAAAAAAAGGAAAAGAAAAAGTGATATATTGTAAACTGTTGAGTCTGATCTGTATGACATGTGGAAGCTTTTGTCAAGTTCTTTCACCAGATGAGCTATTCTAGTAAAGCTTTGGTTTAACTGCATATTGTCCACTTTATGCCAATTCTCCACTTTATGCCAACAGAGTCAGTGAGCTGAGAGTTGTTGAACTATTAGATGGACTGTGTGAAAAGATGCAAGATTATACTCTTGAAAAGGTAATTCTTTGTTTGATTTGGATACTTGTTTGCCACTTTACCTTTTCTTACGTAGATGTTGCATATGTTGCAATCAACCTGATTGAATAACTTGCTTATGATTTTCACCTATTCTCATATATAATTGATAATTGAATGATCAGTGAACAAGTATTGTTTAAGTGGCTCTGTGCATAAAATGATCATTCTTTGCAGTCTCCACATCATGAGATTTTAACAATTTTTGGGGCAAGTAATTAGTGGCCCCTCATGAATGTTGATGCTAAACTCTCCGATTTGCAGGTTGATTCAAGCGGACATGTATGGATCAAAGTGAATAATTGGGATAACCTCACTACTAGTATGTATATCTAACTTCATTGGATAAATACATCATCTCATACTCAAGCTTACACGGACCCATAAAATTGGTGCCTAGACAATCACTATGCTACTTGTTTCAATGATTACTACTTGAATTTGTTCAATACATTTGCTGATTAATTATATGCAGCAGCATGCTGTTCAATTGTTTTTATTAATGAGAAAGAGAATGTATTGTGTAGCTGGCAACTAAATATTCTACCTGATATAATTTCCTTTTTAGAAATTCTTGCTGTCTAGGCAATAAAAAAGAGAAGGTGAAAGTGGTTTGCAAATTTTCTTACCTGACATGTTAGTTTTTACACGAGGGAATAGTTGATAACCCCAAGGGCCAGGCTCTGCCGTGGTCCACCACCCGTCTCTAAAATTGTCCATAGTGTGCATAATTGCTATGATTAGTATGTAAGATGGAGCTATAGTTGCTAATGCAAGAACCATGGGATGAATTCTGGCACACTTTACGACATCCTGAATAGAAGAGGAGCTTGATTGTACGGTGTATGACATATGAGGACATTCTACTCAAATGGCAAGTATGACATCAATCAAACAATTAAATATGATCTCTAAGCCTTGGCTCTGGCAAAGCTTGGAAGGCTTAGCATACATAGTGTAGTAAGCCTTGAGGTTTATGTCTATTACGACTTGGCCGATGTGTGACTTGGCACTTTCTGTTTCGATATCGTTTCACATTCAATGTAAATGACGAGTATTACATGACACATCGAGTCATCCAAGATGTCTCCGCGTCAACCCAAAGTTTGAACCTCTTGTCATGTTCAATTTTTTCTATCTAGCATTTTGTACATATCACCTTATATCATTTGTCGATTTCGCGATCATTGTCTCTCAGTGCACTTTAGTCAATGACCAATACTACGTCTTGAACCATGTCCTCGGGTGAGCACAATTGGTTAATCCTCTGGGATAGAACTATAGCTCTAAGTATCCCATGGTTACTGAGCTACAACCCTGCCCACTCGAGTATTGGAGCCACATTATGCATGCACCAAGGGATGCCCCACCAAGTTAAGTAGCCTTGGGACTCATGCACGCGGTTTGCACAAGGAAAATGCTATGCTTACCAAAAAAAAAATTTATTAAATAAATGTGGATGGTTGGATCAGTGAGTCTCATAAAAAAAAGTTAATAGGGCCCATTAATCCAATTATCTAAATTCATTTGGTAAACTTTTTTGGTAAGCATAGCATTATTCTTTGCAAATAGACGCTGATGGGCACAATCAATGCACATCTTAACCTGATTGAATAATGTAGTAAATAACCTCATACATCATCCAATAAAGGCAATTCTTTGGAGTGGTAAAAAAAATCTCTGCCAAATTATTCACTTGAGGAATATTTTACCTTTTGTCCCTAGTTACGTAAGTTTTATGGTGTTTCTTGCTCAAAACCTTCTTTTTACTCATATTGATAATGATTATGTATGTCTAAATAAGTTAACTCCTGTTTAAATTTATGGAGAGTTTATAATATAATGAAAAGTTTAAGGTTGTTAGTAGGGTTATACAAATTAAGATTGAATTGAGAAAGTAGTCAATAATACTGATGCCAAGAGATAATTGAGTGAGTCTTTCTATCACATTGACTAGTCTTGCACAGTTGTAGATAATCTTCTTATAGAAAGAACATGTTCATAAATTGATTGTAGGTCAAAATGTAAATACTTGAGAGCACAAAAGATAGATTAGAATAATACCACTGAGACCTCAAAAACTGACATAATATTTTGACCTAATGATGTAACAAGTAATATGATCCCATCAAAAAAGTCTCACAATTATAACTGCTATCATATTATTAGACCATGCCAATTGCCGCATCATTTGAACAATGTTTTAGGTCAGATTTTTAGGTCTCAGTAGAATTACTCTTGAAAATTTGGGGTGGTGCTGACTGGGATTGATGCAAATCAATATTTAAAAAATCACATCCAACAAAACTAGTTATTAGTTCACTCAAAGGGGTATGATTTAGGTTGATAGTTTCTTACAACAGAGGAAAAACCAATTGTGATGTAAGTTGAGGTGGTAAGATAAAACTTAATGGCTTGTAACATAATGTTGGCTCCTGGCAGACTCCGATGGAAGTTTAGATGAGTCTCTAATAACAAATAAATTACAATTTGATAGTAAAAAGGTAACAAAAATCAAAATGTTATTTTTTTATATAAGGATGCAATAAAGAAACTGAAGTGGTTACTATATTTCACCAACAGTAATTTGTCACTTATTTAGGTGTAAAACACACTATATTACTACCAGTTGATCCTAGATTGGTTAGTATCTTTTCTTCTTCATTGCACATTGGCATATATAAGCTTGCACATGAAGATAAAGTGAGGAATTGATTTTCACCTGAAAAACATTCAGCAAACGCATCTTAAAAATTAAGTCATTGTCCTTTCGATTGTCATGAAAGCATTTGTAGTTAACAAATACATGGTTTTACGTGGGCATGGGTGCAGCTCCAGTTCTTATTTTTTGTTCCTGATTATTTGAGCACATTGATGCCTTTTGAGGAATATATCCCCTTCGTTTTCATGACAGATAAACAAGAAGCTCGTGCACATTCAAAGGATATATCAACTTATTGTGGAAGGTTAGTCATAAAACATTGAGGCCTCCTTTCAGAGGTTACTTCTTGAATTTCTAATTTATGTCTTGGCTGAGTGTGATTATTTGTGTGCCGTTTAGTTTCTCTCTGAAGTCATATTTACCCTTCTAACCAATGTTGAGCTATATGGCCAGGTTACTAGAGGAAAGTGAAGATGAGGTGAGTTTCTGTTTTCTGAACTCATCAATTCAGGTTTTTCTGGCACAAAATTCTAAAGATACTATTTATTCATCAACTTAGTTGGCAGAATTGATAAAGAAAGGATCTGTTAAAGTGGGAGATGTTAGCACGGTTTTATGTCAAGACCTCAGTAATCATTGTAGCCCGACAAGGTAATTTTGAGGCCTAGAACTAGAAGTGAAATCATATTGTTAGTAAAATGGTTAGGTTTGTGTTACTGTTAATTGGCTAGTTGTGAGGAGTTTAACACTTCTATTACATGTACAGTGGTCACTATCGGGCAGGAAGTGATGGCGAGGAAAATATAGACAGAGAACTCTAAATCATTAGAGACTTTACAACTGATTTGATGGGAAGAGAGGTGTAGACCAAGTAGTTGGTCTTCGAAGGATTTTCCAAATTTTATTAGGTGCAAGCTGAGACATTTAAACTAGTCAAAATTTGCATGTTTCTTGGCCCAGAAGTTTACTATTTATTGGTGACTGTGTAACTAAATATTTTGTGATTCCCATTTTTTCTCTACGATCATGTATCAACTTTTGGTAATTTACTCTTGCATCAAGCAAGTCAAAATTACGGACTGTTTCACTTATATTATTGTTGGGACTACCGCCATCACCCAAAGGGATGATTACTGAAAGGCAACCAGATTTTTGTGGTGACTGCTGCTGAGTAGCGGGGACAATGGTATCATGTTTACAACTATATTGTATCAGAGGAGGTAGTTGGCCGTGTTTTTTTTTCTTCTGTTTTATTCATCGTAGTGCTTGAGACCGGAACCCAACATCCTGCAACTGAATTGAAAGCTGCCTTGAAATGAAAACTTGCTGCCAAGCATCACCAAACAAATAAAGTTTAACGCCTCGAGCCAAAAAGCCACAGTGCAGTTCTTTCATATGAAGTAGAAAAAAGGGTAACAAATTAGCAACTTCTGATGCATTGTTTTCTATTATGTAGGGGAGGCCTTTCCTTAAGAAAGTTGGCATGTATAGCAAGCTGGCTCAACTGTCTTATAATTTCTAAATCTCGCCTGATATTTAAGGACAAGGTTTAAGTACAAGACAGCCAAAAAGGGCCCAATAAATGACATGCAAATTGCAAGTTTTAGTGGTAAGCAAAAATACATCTCCAGAATTCTATACACTCGGAGTAAATTGTCTATGCAACAGGTAAATCAAACAGTGAATTCTTCCAATTAATACAACATTACTTTAGTCAAATGTACAGTATACAAACACAGAAATCAAAACCTGCATCAGTTTTCTTCGTTCAATTCACAAGTTTGCAACAGATGAATGTCAACTGGTGGCAGCAGCATGAGCAACAACAGCTACATGTTGGAGTAAAAAGGTATCCCTGTAAATTTTAACATCCACCTATTTGCGCTGGTCCCCCCCCCCCCCCACCCCACCCCATTTTTTCTTTCTCCTCTTTTCCATCTTCTCATGAGTTACTTTCTAATACACCTTTCAGAAAATTCAGCCCTTCTGCTGAAATACTCCTCCTAACTCGGGTTTGGGGTATCTCTATTCGAGGGGGAGGATCCATCGAGAAACAGATTACAATAACTGTCAAATTATCACATGTATTGCGCTTGAGGGCTTCCCTAACCAGCTCTCTCGAGCATCTTTCAGGATCATTGTGTAGCATCAGTTCTTTCCTTGCCATTGTAACAGCATACTGGCTGCTCATCACGTCCCAGAGGCCATCACAACCCATTATCAGAAACTCATCATCCTCAGTCAATGGTGTCCCCTGCAACTCAGGCTCTGCGCTTAAGGGGCAGGCAGAACCTTTAGGGCCCTTCATGTGCCAGTCTCCAAGAGCACGTGCCACAGATAATTGGCCATTGAGGTACCCATCATATATAACTCCACCGAGTTTTTCTATTCTTAGTCTTTCAGATGTGCAGTTGGGTTTGTGGTCCTTAGACAGCTCAATTGCTCTACCTCGTTTACCCAGCACAGCCCGACAATCACCAGCATTGGCAACTATCATTGTTCTATGAACAGTAAGACAAGTGTCAAATATAATGCAACACCTAATCCTCCAAAAAGAATATTCCCCCCCCCCCCCCCCCCAAAAAAAAAAAAAAAAAGGAAAAGAAAGAAAACACACTACCTGACACAACCACACACAACTAAAAAAGCAAATTCAGAAACCTATCCATTCCAAGAACAAAAACAGAAACAACCTAAAAGTGGATTAAAAAGTGTCCAATACTCCTCACTTTACTGTTAAGAACAAATATGATAAATTCATGGTTTTTTTTTAATGTACCAAAAAAAACAATTAGTTTTTCCAGTGGTACCGTGCACAAAATTATTCTTTGCAATTCCATGCAGAAGTCAGGAGCCCAAGAGACTTCTGCAAGAATCAGCTTTTTGTAAATGCAGGGGAAATCACTCTGCAGCCCTTCTCAGACTGATTTTGATGACATCATCACATTGTGTCATCATTATCTAGATCATATTTCTAATGGGAAAAAACAACGAATTTCAAAACAGGAAAAAATCATGGCTCACTTACCTTCCAAATATCAGAGCAGTCAATGCAGTGGTGCCGGAGGAGATGTCAAGAGAACTATCATCTGCAAATGCATGATCAGCTGTCACGAAAGCATTCTTCATTGCCTTCTCCAAACACACAGGAAAATGGGCGTCCTCAACTATAAACTTGAGAATGTTCTTTCTAATAAATGATGCTGCATCAGTACCACCATGGCCATCAAACACCTGTTGACTTGAACTAATAAACGTCCATTCAAGAAAAAGTAAAACAATATTGAATTTGAAATTTTAATAATTTAGCTCATAAAATCATGGCAGCAGAGGTGATACTTCAAAAAATGCAAATGCCCTCAAATTGAAGATAATAAGAACTACAGACTACATGTAATTTGAAAGAAAAATTACTACGAATAATACCTAAAACACATTTCAGGTGGAGCTCATTCAGAGCAAATTAGCACAAGAATTTCATTCATTATAACATTCAAAGCACATTTTTAATAATTTAGTTTATGAAATCATGGCAGAAAAGGTGATACTTCAAAATAGTACCAACCTCCAAATGACAGATTATTACTAAAGGCCACGAACTGAAGATAATAAAAACTATAGATGATGCATTTAAAAGACAAATTATTACTCAAAATAATATTCAATGCACATCCCACTTAAAGAACATTCAGATCAAATAATGACTATGAATCTTATTCAACAACACTATTGTGGACAGTAGGTAGCATACTAAGAGTCCAAATAAGTTAGCTATATTACAAAAATCCACTTGCAGGCTGATCATTTAAAAAATGGAGAGTAGGTTTCCTTGCAATTTGCCCAAACTATGATGGTGTCATCCAGTTGGATGGGACCTGTAAATTTTCTTGTGTAAACTAGTGTGCCAAGTCGAATAAAAGGCACTGATCATGATTAGACACCAAAAAACTCATTTAAGGCCAAAAGGAGAAATGGCTCATCAATAGGGATTTAATGATTATCCAGCATCTATACAAGCTTGAACCCAACATATGCAAAAAGAAACCAGACTGACTATATTTAACAATCGGAAGGCGGGAGCAGCATTACGGTATAGTAAATCAACATCAATATTCACGTAAATGATATTTTGTTACACACCCCATAAAAAGCTCCAGGAGAAGGGAAACCTGCACTGCCACCCAAATGTTCTAGAAGATCGTCTATACATATGTGTTCATCCTCCATGTACTCCTTGGGTCCTTTCTCAGCACAGCTTCCTGATCGAAACACCGGTACGAAGTCTGATTTTCCATCTGAAGGTGACTTGATGCTAACAACCCCATTATCTAAATCCTTGAAAAGTTCAAGTAGAAAAGACTTGATTGTAAATCTTTAGATAGTCTCAAAGAAATGGAGAGAAATAAAACACTAAATGAAATGACAAAAAAAGGAAGAATGGGCACAGCTTTATTTTGTTGCAAAATGACAGAAATAGAGGAGAGAACTTGGAAAATTTAATGTGTAGCTTGAAAGCCTGCGACGAGGTTTCAAAATGTACTTTCTTTTCTTCTTGCTGGGTCGCCTAATGCAACCTAAACAGAAAGATATGCTCAAAAGGAAGAAAAGCACAAAAATATTGCCGGGATATATGAGCAAAAGCCTTCTACTTTCTTGTGGAATGGAATGTAACATGAGGAAGCTGACAGAAATTTAAAACCAAATCTCAAATGTAAGTATACAAAGTCATTCTACCCAAGTGGGCAATTCTTACTGCACACGCTCTTATCAAATTGTCCTATTGCAACCCGTTTCAGTCGTTATGATTTGGCACCTCATTTCTGGTATATAAAATCAATTTGTGTACATGAAATGGTGGCATAAATTCCATTTTCATTAATAAGGCCCACTTCTCCCTTCCAACCCTCACACACACATGAAAAGAAACGAGAGTCTTGTTCTTGCTCTCCCAATTCAAGATGACAGAAATTTACACTTTAGTCCAACCCAGAAAGGAAGACAAGGCTTTGGGCAGTATTTGGGCTAAGTCAAGATTGGGCTGAGTTAACAAAAAACTGGCTACTCCTTTACTACCCACTTTGTATATACATCACCTTGAATGGGGCCACATAGCAACTTATTTCAGCCGCTAAGATTTGGCTCACCATTTCTCATTCCCAGGAGCAAAATTGTATATATAAGTGGTGGGATGAATTCCATTTTCATCAAAATGCATTCACTTACGAAGATTATCAACCAACATACCACACACATGGGACAATAGACCCATTGAATTCCAGTTGATTCCCAACTGTAACCTGATATGAAGTGAACTAAAAATTTAGACATTCTACATCTTACTTTTTTGCATTAGGGCTTAGACCGAATTCACTTCATTAGGTTCAATAATTTGTAGAACATATAAAAGTTTAAAACTGCAAACATAAAGAAAAGTTTCCTAATACGAATCCTAATAAATGAAATCACTGATGGACACCCTAAAACAGTTGGAGCTTAATTAGTAAAGGATTATATTACCAAGTCAGTAGCATCTGCTAGTGTAGCAGAGCTTATGCAATGGCGTACAACTGCAAGCTGCTGTGGAGGTCTCCCATTCGTAATTTGCTTCAAATTGTCAGGATTTTCTGAAATTTTATCTTCCATGGAAGCCACATAGTTCTTTGTGTAACCACCTTCTAAAATTCTAAATGGAGGTGAGAAATCAGTGCCTGCAGCCATATACTTTCCTGGAACATGAACCAAGGTCCTTGAAGGCTTTAATGAAATCCTAAACACAAAAGATTTTTCTAGCAGACCCAATAACCGCAAATTATGATTGGGACTCCACTAAACATCAAAAAATTTTGTAGGCAACCCAATTCCAAAGGTCAGTAGAAACCCCAAACGACAAAAAGTCTAATAAAACAAAGCCAACTGGAAATAAGGCTTCTCAAAGTATTCCCCCATTAATATTAGTACTTAATCTCTGTCAAACGTGGTTCCTTTATATTGAAAACGTGTATTCACAGAATAATTTCCAACTGCACACAGAACAAGGCCCTCTAACACTATCAAACCCTAGCAATCCACAGATCATTGTCCGCAATTATCCAAACCATCAGCCTCTTCTTGTCAGCCAATCAGCAGAAACATACGAACACATAAGCCAACCACACGTCCCAATCTTCCCAAACCCAGATCAGATTTCAAATCATCAAACAAATTCATAGAGTTGATCAAAAAGAGTGAGCTAAGACGATAAATTTCATACATACAACAATCATTACAACTCTTGCAATAAGTAAGCAAAAGCTCCTAAAAATCACCTAAATTACCACGATTCAATTCTTTATATAAATACACAGTAGGAAACCCTAAAAAAATAAGGATTTCTCACAGATGACAAGGATGATTGATGTGCTTTTGCCTCTATGTTAGTTGTCAAGTATTGAAGCAAACCCTAAAGGAGAAGAAAATGCTAGAGAAATGCCAAATAAAGAAAAAAGAAAACGAAGGATCTAGGAGAGAGACAGAGAGAGAGAGAGAGAAGTATAAAATTATAGGGGGGAAGTTGTTTCTATACGGCTGGCAACCGGTAATTCCAGGTAATCCGGTCGGTTCTGTGGCTGTCCTGTCAGGAAGGAGATGCATAGAATTATTGACACGTGTATATTTTCTATTGACGGATCTTCTGATTGACCGCATCACCTTGTTTGTGTTCCTGTTCATGGGATCAACACCCCCAGAGTGTCCAAGCCGTTGGATCTTAGCACGGTGGTGTGCAAGGGTGGGTTTTGAAGTCTGTTGCTTCATTTTTGAGTTTGGGGATTGTTTGTCGGATTCACGTCTCTTTAGTGTATCCTAGTAATTGGCATAACGATAAATTAAATTAAAATTCGAAAAATCTTACATTACCTAAAGATTATTTATAACCTAAAATAATTTATCAATTTGAAATCAAGGTAGTCTATACTAATATCCAAAAATTTTGACATAATTTTCTCTAAAAATAGAAACTCATAACAATCATCATAATTCATCATATCACCACAATAATCAATAGATATTCAATCATCAACACATATCCAACCACCAAAATATTAAACTAATCCCTACTAATTTCAAGAAATTTGGACAGAATTTCCTCTAAAAATAAAAGTCCAAAAAAATCTAAATCTGTCTCTAAAACTTACAATTATAAATATTATCATAATCACCACAACCATGTTTATCCAAATTACAAAAACAAAACAATCATAATCATGTATAATTAGTTAATTGTACAAAAGACGGAACACAAAAAATACACACATGCACAAATAGAAAAACACATTCATCTTCATTTTCATATCCTTCCATGTATATCTGAAAATATTTGAAATATAACCAATTATCGAAATATGTGAGGCAAAATAAAATAATTTTAAATTCGAAATATTAGACCCCTTACTTTTATCGTTACTTAGATTCAACATAAAATTGATAATTATAACACTATCCCAAATTTTATCACCAGTGCCACAAACACATTTTAGAAAAATAAGAAAGTATGTGTTCCTAGAATATAAGATGAAAAATGCGAGTGATCTTGGTTAGTGGAAAACTATCTCACTCAGCAAGACTTTGGAACCAAATAAACCCACAATCTTTTTTCCCAATTGTCAAACAAAAATCAACTATTTTTTAGTGAATTACCAACAAAATTGGGACTTTAAAGGAAAAGAAATGAAATGAGAGAGAAAATTGTCTTACTTGTGTAATGGTGTCATGTGAAATTGTGCACTCCACCTAGCTCATGTTCCACCCACCACTTTCTTTGCTATCCACCAGCCTCTAAATCAAAAAATTCTCGAAAGACCACTAACCACATTCATTTCAATACCACTTCCACTAAGCTATGTCATACCCCTATTTTGTGTGTGTGTGTGTGTGTGTTATGTATTATGTGTGCCTGTGTTGGGTGTGTATGTGTGTTGTGTTGTGTTGTGCGTGTGTTGCTGACGAAGTGGCGCTGCTACTAATGGTGTTGTTGGGGTGTAACACAGAGAGAGAGAGAGAGAGAGTTGCGGAGGAAGCAGAGGCAAAGGACGTGATTAGGTTGGGTTGGATGTGATGGTTGGGTTTGATTAAGTTGGGTTGGATGTGATGGTTGGTTTAGGTTAAGTTGAATGAGATGGATTTAGGGGAAAAATATATGGACTTTTGAATTTGAATGAGATGCATTGTGAGTCTTTGGATATTTAAGCCTTTCGATGAATGAAGACCGTACGATCGACTTATTGAAGCCCCGGTCTATTTAGATATATAGTTTTTATTGTTTTTTGAATATCATCTATCATTAACGTGTAAAAAAATTCATTTATTATATATAATGATTTCACTTGAATATATAATAAATGTTGTGTCAAAAAAAATTAAAAAATATATATATATATATTAAAAATTATCTCACCCCGTGTTTGTCGCCCCAAATTAATAATTTTTTTCTTTGTCAAAAATAATTCTCAACTTCACATCATTGGTAAAGTTATTCTTGAATGATTTTTTTTTTCTGGTTAATAGAAGGGTGGGGGGGCAAAAAAAAATCACACAGTGATCACCTTAATAAACTCTCATTAGTGAGATAATAAGGCTCTTGATCGAATCTATTACTCTTTTTAGAAACAAAGTTAACTAGACTAAAATAGCGATCAATCATCAAATCTCAATGTGAGCTCAAAAATTTAAATTTTTAACTTTAGGGTAAAAAGTTCGGCCACAATCCCCACTAAACCATCCCCAAGTGTAATTCTTGAATGCTCTACATTCTAGTAAACATGTACCGTTAAGACTCTTTTCAAATTTAAATGAGAATAACAAAGATAACAATAAATGTTGGGGCGGATACATCATATCATCCAGAATATTATCAATTTTTAATATTAAATTAGATTTTTTTAAAATAAAATTAAACACGTGTATTAATTTGTTATCAATCATGCGTAACTTGTACCAGTTATAGTTTTTTTTTGATATGAATTGTATTTTAATTTTTACAAGTTATAACTTTTATGATTGATTATAATATTTTAGAATTGATCATGTCATCAACAGTACAAATTAAAATTTAAACCTTAAAAATATAATTTTTTGGTAGGATAACAATATCATAGTTTTCCTTTTAAACTAGACTTCTTTTTTATGAAGAATTATATGTCAACCTCTGGTACTTGTTAAGGAAATGTTAATAGCCCAACTAATAGCATAACATTAGTCAATTAGTAAATAATCAATGTGTTTTGGACACCGCTAAGCTAAAGTTATGGCTAGCAATGAGCAATATTATTGGGATCTAATTTATTCACATAAATTTACTGATCTAATTTATTATGATTTTTAGATTGACTGTAGACTCCATCAAATATTTAAATTTAGTGTTAATTTAATAATTCTTATGAAATCACATTATTATGTTAATAAATTAAATTAAAATAATATTATACGCTAACAATGGCATGAGCATCAATCAGAGAATATGCCCTATTCCTTTACATTTTGTTTGGTTTGAAGGAAAATGGATGGATGAAAATTGAGAGGATGGGAAATAGGGTAAAAAATCAAAGTTTGGTTAGGAAGTAGAAAGAGGAGAGAAAGGAAAAAGAGCGAAAAATGATAATTTTTCATATTTTTTATTCCTCTTATCAAATCAACCCTCGTTGACATGGCTTGCCAATGGAGCAATCGTGGAGGAGGAATACTTTACTATTTTGGTTTTTTCTTCTGCTTATAATAGCACGTTTATTTTAATGCAAATAAATGCCTAGAAATGTTCATTATTGACAACTCAGTCGGTCAATCACTCTTACAAATGACAAGGGATGCTGGTGATGTGGTGCACAACTTCTCACGATAAACCACCTGTTTTGGATCATAGAGATTCGATTCAATGAATAAAGGGCCCACAAACCTAAAAATTATTTTGTTTCTACAAGCTGCCTTTCAAATGAGGGCCAATCGAAAACTCTTTTGTAAAACTATTTATTTATCTAAAAATAATTCTTCAAACTCAATCAACAAAACAAATTTAATTTCAAAAACACAAGTATTTTAAATTTAAATTAACAAAATCAACGCTCATATTTAAAAAAAAATTGTTCTAACTTACAACTACTCAATAAAAGATGATATATTTTTTCATAAACCAAAGGTCATAGACTTAGTAGCACTATCGTTTCAACAAGTTTATTTTCCAGCAATTGAGTGTTTTTTTTGCTGATCACTCTCTCTCTCTCTCTCTCGAGATTGAAATTATTCCAAACCACTTTATTCTTTCCTTCGTCAAAGAAATGAACCCCCGACTCTGTCTCCTTCCTCAACAGGTGGTTATGGCTCTTTTGTAGTTATTCCATCCACAGAACTTGCACGTGATTGTATCCGAACAATTTGTTCTCAAAATTTCAAAGCTGGAAGGTGTCCCATGTCTTGTCTTGTCCCAAACAAAGGAAGCTTTCTCTCAGCTTCCCCTGTGAAGACACTTCCCTTTCCTAGTTTTTCTGGACAGTTCTATTTCAAGTCCATATTCTCTTTGCTTATTTTCCAAGCCATTTCTTTTTGTTCGGAGAGTTATAAACCATAATTCTGCAATTTTTCTCTCTGTCTCAGCAGAACAAAGGGTATGCTTGGTGGCTTTGGGGTATTCAAAGTCAGATTTTTTTCCTCGCTTTGCAGGTGGGTCTTCTGTCGACTGGATTTTAACTACACCATTATGTCACCTGACCCATACACATCTAATTTGTATGTCTTGTTCAAGATGTATTATTATACAGCACTAGTCATTGAACCCTACTTGGTGTATTTTATGCTGTACTTAATGGTTTTCTTAGTGCCTGTGCTTCTTATGACGCCATCTGTTTGACTCTATCTATTGAGCATCCTCAACCGCCCGTGTTTTTACGGCATGGGTTTAAGGTTTCGGTACGAGCATAGAATCTGATTCTTGTTTCTGGTTTCTGTACCAATGGGCCTATGTCCAATGATACTCTTTGTTTTGTCGAGGTTTCAAGTCTCCTCCTCTCCCCAAAAAAAACAAAAAAAATTGTTTCTGCTTGCTGTTTTTTGGTCCCCCCTCTCTTCGTCTTACTTTTTGGTTGTAGGTGTTGTTTTTCTTTCGGAGTTATTGATTAAATGTTTGGGTTATATATAACTGTTTAATCCTGCTCCTTAAGAATGATTAAGTGCATACGCTTAATGTTCTAGCTTTTGAGCACTTCCACCGTCCTATTTTACATGTTATTGGGAAGTAATGGTTTTTGGTTTTCACAGATTTGATGTGGAATCCCAAAACCCATGAATCAATTGCGTAGAATTCTCTTTCCAAGGTGGTGTGTCGGATTTTTATGAGGGGTGCAGAGACAGGAGTGCCATTCATCTAAAAAATGAATGTAATTTGGATTCTTCCTTCATTGTTGCTCTATTTTTTTGGATGTGCCTTCAGCGGGAATGTTTCTTCAAGACCAGCCGTTGTAAATATTGGAGCAATTTTCTCATTTGACTCCACTGTTGGTAGAGTTGCCAAGATCGCAATTGAGGAGGCTGTTAAAGATGTGAACTCCAATTCGAGTGTTCTCCATGGAACAAAACTTCTTGTAAAGATGCAAAATTCCAATTGCAGTGGGTTTGTTGGCATGGTTGGAGGTATTTTACTTTCTACAAATTTGCTTAGGTATTCGTTGACCGCTTTTAGTTTCCAAGAAATATTTAGGGGAAGAAAAGAAAATGTGAAATATCAGTTGAAAAAATCATAGGCAAATTCCTGGATCACTCTGTAAGAATGTGGAGAAATTCCAGGCGCCATGAAGGGAATCCAAGCAATAAGCAGATGTTTTTGTATTTTTTCCATTTAAACAAGGAGGCTCACCTCCGCTAAGCTAAGTAGTTGTATAAGGCTTAATAAAGTGGACATTCCGGTCTATTTACGTCCCTGGAACAATGCAAATTTAATTTTTCAACCACTTTAGTTCCTTTGTAATCCCACTGCAAAAGGAGCATAGTTTCTTTTATTTTCCTACCGAATGAATATGCTTGGTTTTTATATTTCTTTGATTCAGTTGTTCCGATTCTAAATGTCTGTCAATTCCACGTAAATCAACTGATAAGTGTTTATTGGTTACAGCTTTGGAATTTATGCAGACTGATACTGTTGCAGTTATTGGCCCACAGTCTTCTGTTGTTGCTCATGTAATATCTCATGTTGCCAATGAACTCCAAGTTCCCCTCTTGTCTTTTGCGGCTACAGACCCCACTCTCTCTTCTCTTCAGTTCCCTTTTTTTGTTAGGACAACGCAGAGTGATTTTTACCAGATGACTGCAATAGCTGAGATAGTTGATTATTATGCTTGGAGGGAGGTAATTGTGATTTTCCTTGATGATGATTTTGGACGGTATGGTCTGGCAGCATTAGATGATTCACTTGCAGCGAGGCGCTGTAAAGTCTCCTACAAGGTAGGGATTCCCCCAGGACCTGGGATTAGTCGGGCTGACATCATGGATATTCTTGTTAAGGTTGCTCTGATGGAGCCTAGAGTTATAGTTCTGCACGCATATCCTGCTGCAGGGTTCATGGTGTTTTCTGTGGCACACTATCTTGGAATGATGGCTGATGGCTATGTATGGATAGCTACAGATTGGCTTTCATCTGTTTTAGATACCTCGTCACCCCTTCCTTCTGAGACAATGGATACAATACAAGGAGTTCTTGTTTTGCGTCAACACACACCAGATTCAGAGAGAAAGAGAGCATTTTCCTCTAGGTGGAACAAGTTGACTGGTGGTTCTTTGGGGCTAAATGCCTATGCACTATATGCTTATGATACTGTTTGGTTAATTGCTCATGCTATTGATTCATTTTTTGAGCAGGGTGGGATTATTTCTTTTTCTAATGATTCTAAGTTACGTTCTGCTGAAGGGGGTAATCTTCATCTTGAGGCAATGAGCATTTTTGATGGAGGAATGCTCCTGCTGAAGAATATACTTCAGAGTGATTTTGTTGGTTTAACAGGGCATATCAAATTCAGTCCTGACAGATCTCTCATACTTCCAGCATATGATGTTATAAATGTTATTGGAACTGGTTTTCGACGGCTTGGTTACTGGTCTAATTATTCTGGTTTATCGATTATGCCTCCTGAGACACTCTACTCAAGGCCATCTAATCGTTCCAGGTCAAACCAAAAACTGTATAGTGTTATCTGGCCTGGAGAGACAGTAAAAAAGCCCCGTGGATGGGTTTTCCCAAACAATGGGAAGCAATTGAAAATTGGGGTACCCAATCGGGTGAGTTACCGGGAATTTGTGTCGCAGGTGCAAGGCACTAATTTTTTTAAAGGATTCTGCATAGATGTATTCACTGCTGCAGTAAACCTACTGCCATATGCTGTTCCATATCAATTCATTTCTTATGGAGATGGACATAAAAACCCCAGCTACACAGACCTTGTGAACTTAATCGCAACAGGGGTGAGTATATGACTATATAAGTATACCATAAAAGCATGATCAGATAGTTTTTATGCTTAGCTAAACCTTTTTTTCTCACTTGTTCATAGGGTTTTGATGGTGTCGTTGGAGACATTGCAATTGTCACGAACCGGACAAAAATAGTGGATTTTACACAGCCATATGCTGCATCTGGACTTGTTGTATTGGCCCCATTTAGGAAGTTGAACACGGGGGCTTGGGCCTTTTTGCGACCATTTTCTGCTCCAATGTGGGGGGTCACTGCTGCTTTCTTTCTTGTTATTGGGGTAGTTGTATGGGTTTTGGAGCACAGGATAAATGATGAATTCAGAGGGCCGCCTATGAAACAGCTAATGACCATCCTGTGGTGAGTTCTTTGATTGGACCTAGTGATGGTACATGAATACTTGTAATAGAAGTTTATTATGTATGTTGGACCTAGTGATGGTACTTGAATATTTCTAATAGCAGTTTACTGCGTATTCGTTTGCCCTTGACATATTCCAAACTTAAAATAAAGTGCCTCTCGATTGCAATAGGACAGACCCAGTTGATTGAATAGTATTGAGGGAATTGATTGTGATATTGTGAACTAGGTAGTTGATTATGTACTACAAAAGTTGATGATGGTGAATGTTGTGGAATTTTATAGTTTAATTTCTATGACTGCGAAAGAACATTTTCTCCAAATCATCACAAATTGGTCAAATGTGGAGTTGTTTACTGAAAGCACTGGTGTATGACTATTTTTCCTTTTCTTTGCTGGCAGGTTTAGCCTCTCAACTTTGTTTTTTGCCCATAGTAAGTGGAACTCAGGTTCTTATCATTAATTTATGTACATGGTGGGAACGTGAAGCAGTAATTTTAACTTTTGGATTATGTCTTCCCTTATGCAGGAGAGAACACCGTGAGTACCCTTGGTCGAGTAGTACTAATTATGTGGCTCTTTGTGGTTTTGATAATCAACTCGAGTTACACTGCAAATTTGACCTCCATACTCACAGTGCAACAGCTATATTCTCCCATAAAAGGAATTGAAACCTTGAAAGAAAGCAATGAACCTATTGGATACCAAGTGGGCTCTTATGCAGAACATTATTTGGAGGAAATTGGGATAGCTAAGTCTAGGCTTATTGCCCTGGGATCACCAGAAGAATATGCTACGGCTATTCAACGTGGCCCTAAAAAAGGGGGCGTTGCTGCTGTGGTTGATGAACTCCCATACGTAGAGCTTTTCTTGTCAAGCCAATGCAAATTCAGGATTGTAGGTCAGGAGTTCACCAAAAGTGGCTGGGGTTTTGTGAGTATCTGTATTACCTTGTTTCTTCACTTCTTGTTCAGGAGGCATGTGCATTTGCAAGCATGGCATGTTTGATTACGTGTAGCTAACTTATGTCCTGAGATCCCTAATATAGAGTCAAAAAACGAAAAAATGCTGTTTATGAGGCATCTGAGGAAGAAGTGTAGGTCATGCAATAGTCAAACAGGTTGGGAGAAGCCTGGCCATGGTTTCCTTAAAAGCTCTCTGATAGAGGAACATCTTCTAGACTCATTTTTCACTATTGGAAACACAAATTGATTCATTCCAACATTGGAGGCACAATAGGCTGGATTTCAGTGTGATTTGCAAAAGAAAGAGACGGATTATTTTTGGTTAGTAGTTTTGGCGAGCATAAGCCTATAAAAGTGTACTTCCAAATAGTAAGAGGGAGAAGGAGAGGTGGGTTGAGGGAGGGCAACTTATAGAGGCCTCATTGTTTGATTAATAAGATTTACAATAGAGTGCGACATAACGAACTACTTTCAGTGCAATTTGTGATTCCTTATACCTCCTACGGAATCATCAGGATGGTCTGCTATGTTTGAAAATTTCTCTTTTGGTGTTTGAGTTAGCTAGCATTAAATTTCTAGATTCCTACTTCTATATTTGTTTGGCATCAGTTTGCCTCTTGATTAGGTTTTGAAAGTATCATGCATAATGAATTTTTTTTGTTTCTAGATATTCCGATATTCAAATTATGGAACTTTGTAGAGACCATTATATAAAGTGGTTACGAATAATCCTGTATATTTCTGACTCAAATTGATGGATTGGTCCAAGTTAATTGGTATCTTTATTAGGTGTGACGTCAAGATAGCATTAGTAAAGATTATAAGGTTCATCTTCTCTTTTGTTTACTTCTTCGAAGACTATAACACAATCTAAACCTCAATCACAATCATATTTTACCATAACTCGTAACCTGAAGCCTTTTCCTAATATCCTAATCCTTTTCGTAACTCTATTTCATGAATCAAACACATTAGTCCCAGATTTTCTTATGCTCCAAATTCTAGCAACCTTTATGTATTTCAGCAGCTTGCAAAGAGCAAGACCTAATTTTAATATTTGTTTCCCTTGCTGCCCTGAACCCAGACGCTAATATGTTATGCCCTATTTCCATGTATGACCCCTTGAACCTCACTTCCTCTTGTCCAAAAACTTAAGCCTTGGTGTGGTAAACAATATCTCATCATTTAATTGAGTATGAACCATTCTTCTACTCCAATGAGTTGGACTGTGTCAAACTCTTTAGTACCAGGAAAAGGAAAGCTTGCTTCAACAGATATTAGTTGGATTCTTTGATGTAATAGCGATACTTGTTCATTGTTCTGGAAGCATTTGATAGCTCTCTAATTTATTGTACAATTTATTTTGCAGTAGGCGTTGCATCTTCTTACGTCTGTTTAGTGGAAATATAACTCATATTTCATGTATATCCATGTGTACACACCCAAGCACACACACACAAAGACACAGTTTTGGAGCATCTTATGAATGAGAAGACATCTTAGTTATTAATAGGACTTTATGCAATGCTGGAGCCATTTTATGGCCTGAGGGCCCATGGCTTGGATTGAAATCTCTGTCTCCACCTTGCCTTCAGCTATGCTGCATCATTTGCTGCTTTCATTATTTTGATTTATGTATATATATATATTTTTTTTTTCACTACATCTTGTAATGACTAATTTCTACTTTGATTTATGTCTATTGAACTTCCCAAGTAATTGTAATACTTCGACATCTCTTACCAGTGATTAAGATGTTAATGTTATATCTTACTAGGCATTTCCACGAGACTCTCCTTTGGCTGTTGACTTGTCGACTGCAATTTTAACTCTGTCTGAAAATGGGGATCTCCAGAGGATCCATGACAAGTGGTTGATACGAAGCGCCTGCAGTTCAGACAATACTGAGATTGAATCGGACAGGCTTCACCTAAAGAGTTTTGCTGGCCTCTTTCTTTTATGTGGAACAGCTTGCTTCATTGCTCTCTTCATATATTTTTTGCAGATCATGCACAAGTTTCGCCATGCTGCCCCTCCTGAATCAGTTTCAGATGGCCCGGGTAGCTCACATTCTAGGCGTCTGAAGACTCTATTTTCATTGATGGATGAGAAGGAAGACCCCTCAAAGAGAGAGACAAATAAAAGAAGGAAAATGGAGAGATCGTATTCAGAAGATAGTAAGGATAGTGAATTGAGAAGGAATCCGAACAGTTAAACTCAATTCAAGTGGCGAGTGTTTACAGTTCTTAATCAATTGTCTATTTCAAAAGCTGGTAGATTATTTTATATACACGTCAATGTAAATCTATGTGATGTGTATACACTGCAATGGTTTTAAATATAAATATATATATATATATATATATATATAAAAGGTTTTTCATCTACACAGATTGTACTGTCAAATCCTTGGCCCCTAGAAGAAATTATTTTCAAAAGGCTGAGAAAAAAAATAACGAACTAGGCTTCGTAGACTTTGCACTCCTCATCAGCAGGGTTCGTCTTACAAAAGTCCTCTAATGGGTTATTAAAGTCCTCTAATGGGTTATTAAGCTCAAGAAGAAGAAGAAACAAGAAGAAGAGAGAAGAAGGAAATGATTTTCATTCATTCATCGAACCATTACAAAAGAGGAGAAAACTAATATAAATAGTAAGGAAGAAAAATTACAATTTGTTATTCTGTACAACTAATGAACATATGACATTTGTAAAATTCTAACAAACTCTAATCTACAATATTACACCCTAATACTCTCCCTCAAAGTGGCTTGTAAATGTCCTTTACAGCCATCTTAGACATCAAAGAAAAAAGTTGAGGAGATGGGAGAGGTTTAATAAACATGTCAGCCAATTGGTATTGAGATCTAATGGGAAACAATTTGAGAACTCCCGAAGTAACTCTGTCACGAACAAAATGACAATCTATCTTGTTTAGTTCGTTTATGAAAGATTGGATTAGAGGCAATATGTATTGCAGCTTCATTGTCACAATATAGCAAAGCAAGAGAATCAACCTTGACTTGAAAGTCATTAAGAAGGTGCTGCAACCAAATGAGCTCATTGGCAGTAGAAGAAAGAGCTCTATATTCAGCTTCAGCTAAGGATCAAGAGATGGTAGTCTACTTTTTGGCCTTCCAAGAGACTAAAGAGTCACCAATAAAGATACAAAAACCTGTAATAAAGCGTCGAGAATAAAGGCATGATCCCCGATCAACATCAGAGAAGACTCTCAGCGGCAAGGAAGAAGTAGAAGAAAACAACAATCTTTGACCAGGACTTTGCTTGAGATAACGAAGCAAATGATGCACTGCCTTGAGATAAGGTAGTCGAAGTTGAGCCAAGAATGAAGTGAGCTTGTGAACTGCAAAAGTAATATTTGGGCGAGATAAAGTAAGATAAAGAAGTTTCCTAACAAGTCACCGATAGTTGGTTATATCAGGAAGCAGTTCACCTTCAGTGGCAGTTAAACAAAGTTTTGGATCCATTGGAACAGCAGTGGGCTTACAAGCCAAGTATCCAGCGTCCTCAAGTAATTGTAAGGTGTAATGACGTTGAGAAAACACAATACCTTGCTTGGACTGAGCAATCTCAAGACCAATGAAGTACTTGAGACAACCAAGATCCTTGAGCTTAAACTATGTATGCAGAAACTGTTTGAGCTCATCAATAGCTTGAGGTGAAGGACTAGTAAGGATGATATCATCCACATAAACTAGAAGAGCAACAAAAGAGGATCCATGACCTTTTGTGAAGAGAGTAATCAGATTTTGACTGCAGAATGCCAAACTTGAGCACAACTTGAGAAAATTTTGAATACCATTGTCTCGAAGCTTGCTTGAGACCATAAATGGACTTGTGAAGTTTGCACACTAGTTTGCTTGGAGATGGAGAGGACTCCCCCTGTCGAAGATAGCCGAGAGGGAGATCCATATAGATGTCCTCAAAAAGATCGCCATTTAAAAAAGCGTTGTTGACATCAAGTTGAGCTAGATGCCAATTATGTGAGGCAGCAAGGGCAAGAAGAACATTCACAGTCACTAATTTTGCCACTAGAGAAAAGGATTCAACAAAGTCCAAACCTTCTTGTTGTGTATATCCTTTGGCTACCAAACGAGCCTTATGTCGCTCAATAGATCCATCCGATTTAAGCTTGATCTTGTAAATCCATTTGTAGCCAATGGTATGCTTTTCAGGAGGAAGAGAAGTGACTGTCCAGGTGTTGTTTACTTCCATAGCTTTCAACTCTTCATGCATAGCCAATCTCCATTCAGGAAACTTCACTGCTTGGTGATAGTATTGAGGCTCAACCTGAGAGGATACACTGAGCACAAGCTGTTTGTGTGAATTAGAAAGACCATGATAAGATATGTAGTTAGAGATTGGATAAGATGTGGAAGTTGAAGTATGAGTAGGAGAGCCAGCAAGTAAATTGCAGTGATAATCCTTCAAGTAATTAGGTGGATGAATTACTCTGGTAGATTTTTGAAGAACAACATCACTAGATGTAGAAGGACCAATTGCTGGAATATCATCTACTAGAGTAGGAGCTGCTAAAGTAGAAACAACAGCACAGGGAGAAACAATTGGACCCGATGAAGAAACATTGGGAAAATTAGTATCAGAACAATCAATGGGAAGATCAGCTGGAACATCAGAAATAACAAGTGAATCATGAACATGTAAAGAAGCAAAATCTGAAATAAAATGAGCTTGTAATGAAGAATGTGGCAGAACCAAATCTGGAAATGGATCAGTAACTTGATCTGAACTAGTAATAGCATGAAAAGGAAACACTGTATCTCGTGAAAGAAAAACTTGTTTAGTCTCCACATCATAGAATTTATAACCTTCACACCAGCTGGATAACCAAGGAAAACACAAACTCGAGCACGAGGTTGGAACTTGGTTCGATGATAAACTAATGTGGAAACAAATGCTAAACAGCCAAAAGCTCGAAAATGAGTGTAATCAGGGGTTGTTTTGTTTAACAAATGAAAATGTGTGTTGTGCCTCAAAAGTGGAGAAGGAGTTCTGTTAATCAAGAAAATCGCAGTAAGAACACAATCCGTCCAAAAGAAACTGGAATCCTGGATTGAAAAACCAATGACCGAGCCACATTCAAGAGGTGTTGATGTTTTCGCTCCACAACTGAGTTTTGTTGGGGCCTATCAACACATGAAAACTGATGCAAAACTCTCTTATCTTGGAAAAACTCAGCAAAAGATAATTCATGTGCATAATCAGATCGAAACATCTTTTGGCATTAAACTGAGTTGAAACCATGTTGAAAAACTTCGGTACCACAGAGACATCATCAAATTTATTCCTCAACAAATAAACCCAAGTAAAATGAGTGCAATCATCAACAAGAGTCAAGAAAAATCGATGACCAATATAAGAAACAGTTTGATATGACCCCCAAATATCACAATGCACAAGATCAAAAAGAGATTTGGACAAATGATTATTGGATTCAAAGGACAACCTTCTTTGCTTAGCAAGAGGACAAATATAACAAGGATCCGACTTATGTAATCTAGTTACATCACATTTCAACTGATCTTTCAAAGAATCAAGTCTCTTAAAGGAAATGTGTCCTAGCCTATTATGCCAAATATGAGCAGAAACATTATTGACAAAAGCATTGGAAATAGAATTCAAACACTGAACATTAAGAACATAGAGATCTTCGACTTTGTCACCCTTGCCAATCATCCTCTTGGTTGAAAGATCCTGGATAACAAAGCAATCAGGAAGGAAACGCACTGTAAGGCCAGACCCAGTAACTAAAGCACTGACTGAGATCAAGTTGAATTTGAATTGAGGAACAAACAATACATCTTTAAGCACAAGGTCAGAATTCAGTTTAACATCACCAGCAAAATGGACCAAAATTTGAGAATGATTTGGCAAAGTAACTGTTGTGTGATGAATAGAATACAAAGAAACAAAGGCATTGGCTTGTGAACAAATATGTCGAGTAGCTCCTGAGTCTACAACTCAGAACTGATTGGATGAAATTGGAGGACTCAAAGACACAGAGAAGCAAATACCTATGAGGCAGTTGGTTTGAGAAGGATCAAGAGTATTGGTGACCTTTGTTGAGTTACTCAAATGTGTAGAAAGCATGGACATTAGTTGTTGATATTGATAGGAGTTCAGATTCTAAACAAAACCTCCAAACGAATTAGACTGATCTGTTCTATCATCAGAAGTAGAAACTTGATGAGCAGCAGCATTAGAATTGTTGTTTGGATCTGAATTTATATTCAGGAGGATATCCATGGATCTTGTAGCAACGATCCATAGTATGTCCAAGAATCTTGCAATGTATGCAATAAGGCCTGTCTCTTTTTCTGATTCTTAAAAGCACTGAAAGTGAAATTTTGAGAACCAGATCCATCAGATTTAACAACATCTGTTTTCACAGCAAAGGCCAGTGTGCTAGTAGAATTGCTCGAATCAGAGGAAGAATTAGTCCTCCTTTGTTGTTCCTCTTGAACAATCAAAGAGAAAACACGATTAATGGAAGACATCGGATCCATGAAAAGCAACTGACCACGAACTTGAGAGAAAGAATCATCAAGTCCCATTAAGAAGGACATTATGTACTCCATTTGATTATGATTGTTAAGATTTATAACTCCACCACAAGAACACTTTCCACAATAACAATTAGGTCGGTAATTACTCAGTTCTTCCCATATAGTTTTCAGCTTTGTGAAGTAAATGCTAACAGAACTCTGTTCTTGATGCAAATTCATCAATTCACGTTTAAGATGAAAAATTCTAGGTCCGTTCCTCTGCTGAAAATGATCCCTAAGATCTAGCCAAATCTCACGTGTAGAAGCAACAAAAATAATACTGGCAGAAATTTCCCTTGAAACCGAATTCAAGATCCAAGATATAACAATATTATTATTGTGAATTCAGGAGTTGAACAGATTATCATCAGTACATTGTGGCTCAGGAATGGAACCATCAACAAATCCCAATTTGTTCTTCATAGATAGGGCAATTAACATCGCGCGACTCCAATTGGTATAATTCTCACCAGTGAGCAATTGCGAGACGAGCACTTGCCCAGGACTATCAGAATGATGAAGATAGTAAGGATTTGAAGGTTCTTCAATGATGGAATGATTCGAATTGGTACGCTCTCTAGAATTGGAATCACTCATCGAGGGAAGAGTCACCATATCGAAGAGAACAAGAACAATCAATGAAGGAAGAAGAAAACAAGCAAATTTGCAGCGGATCAAATCTGCTTTGATACCATATTAAGCTCGAGAAGAAGAAGAAACAAGAAGAAGAGAGAAGAAGGAAATGATTTTCATTCATTCATCGAACCATTACAAAAGAGGAGAAAACTAATATAAATAGCAAAGAAGAAAAATTACAATTTGTTACTCTGTACAACCAATGAACAAATGACATCTGTACAAGTCTAACAAACTCTAATCTACAATATTACACCCTAATATGGGTCTCCGCTCCCTTGCACAGGCATGTCTGGCCACTTGCTTGCCACCAGATGTGCCAAATCAACCACCTGTTGGCTGCAATTGAAAAACACATGAACATGAGATACAGTTGCATTCTCCCATGAACAATTTATTGGCTTCAAATATTAATCCCCAAAGCATTGTTTATGTTGAGCTCAACTTCAAGCCAATGAATTTTTTCACTAGACTATAAAAGGTATATATGTACCTGTATCCCCAATCATTATCGTACCAGGCCACCACCTTGACCATGTCATCTCCCATGACCATCGACAAAGAGAAGTCAATGGTGGAAGAAACATTAGTGCACCGAAAGTCTATTGACACGAGAGAGATGTCACATACGTCCAATATGCCTTTCAAAGGTCCTTCAGCTGCCTTTCTAAAGGCTGTATTCACATCTTCAGCTGTTATTCCTTTCTTCTCAACGTTCACAACAAGATCAACAACAGATACGTTGGGTGTGGGCACTTGGAGGGCAATGCCATTGAGTTTGCCCTTTAGTTGTGGTAGCACCAGAGACACATCCTTGGCTGCACCTGTGCTTGTTGGGACTATGTTCAATGTTGCAGCTCTTGCTCGCCTCAAGTCCAGGTGTGAAGCATCTAAAAGCCTCTGCACGCAGCATAATCAACAACATATTCTGTTTGAGCTAAAACAATGTAATTTTCTCTAAAGATTTTTCACTATAACCTAGGACAATGTGTTGTTAGAGCCTATGAAACTATGGTATTTGAATTGTATAATCAGCTAGGAGTGTCAAATGTGTCGGGTTAAATGATTACATGTCGAGTTAAACAGGTGACAAGTGAAAAATGTATAAACACATACACGACACGTTTAATAAACAGATAAAAACTCTCAACATAAACACGACCCGTTTAATAAACGCGTAACACAACACCACTCGTTTAACACGTTTAATTTTAAAAAAATTAAATTAACAAATTTTAATACTCCACTTTTTTTATTGTCAATTGCACTTACCTCAAAAAAGAAGAATTTTTAACCAAATCTCATATCTCATAAAAATAAGACTTGAAGGCTTAAAAAAAATAAACAAGAGATCATTGTTTTTTATAGGCAACTCGATCCTTCTCATCTCTTCTCATTTTTCAATGTGCGACAAAAACAAAAAGCATTGGTTTGCCTTTGTTTTTGAACGACTACTTTATTTCTTTTTTTTTCCTTTTTTTTGGCTAATTTTTTAAAATAATTATTAACTTATTATTATATTAATTTTATTTAAACGGATAAACGTGTCATAAACAATTTGTCAGATTTCATCCGAACATGACCCGTTTATTAAACGTGTTTGGCGTATCAATCCGTTTATCACTTAAATCTGTTTAATTCGTATTAATTAATCGGGTCATGTCAAATTTTAAGAGCCTTATAACCAGTTTGACCAACAAAAAACAAATACCCACGGTGGACATTTTTTTTCTACGTTCAGTTTACAAGTACCCGGTCCCCAGTGTACGAATGAGTGGCTGTCATTGTTCCCTTGACAATACCTGTAATTGAACGAGGGAGACATCACTGAGTACAGTGTTCCCAATTACTATCGGTTGACATCAATTATATGCTAAAATCCGATTAAAGTCACAGCCCGCTGGACCTTGCTATATCCACTGGCCATTATTTTGTTATTATAATGCTTTAAAAACTGGGTATAAAAACTGATGCTCACCAAACTCCTCATCTATGACCTTCACAAAAGGAGCCAAACAATTTGTGGTACAGGAGGCATTGCTGCAATGCCAGAATCACAACAAATTTTGTTAGATTAATGCGTAAGATTAGGATTCCATAAAGAAACTCACCTTACAATGTTAGAAACTTCATGATCGTAATCCTGTGCATTTACACCTATCAGCACCTTTTGCTGGAGCAGTGAAGATGACTTTCTTGGCGCCAGCCTGGGTGTGCTTCCCAGCACCTGGCCCATCCACAAACACACCTGTTCCCTACAGTCACAAGATTCAATTAGTTTAGGCCTATCTCAGAATTTCAGCATGTCAAGACCAAAAGTAATATTCGTAATAATTATTCAGCCAGTTTTCCCCTCATTTCTGCAATTTGGCTGATTCTATCAGGATGTCCAGATCAGGTTACTGAGAAGAGACACATGTTAAACAGTAAAACAATGTGTAAAAGGACATAGATGAATATTAAGCGCCAATTCCAGAATTATGCAACACAGCTTCAGTAGAATTGCACATAAAAAGCATCAAACGTGATGTTGTGCAGCTTCCCAAAAGTATTGTGCAAGATAGCCTAATTCCTTAAGATAAAGAGACATACAACTGATCAGTTCTGTTTAACGATTTGTATACATTTCTAAGAGATACTGGTTATCTAGTGTTTAGTAACGTAAAAGCACAGATAGGTTCTGACTTATGAGAACAAATTGAACAGAATAGAAGGGATCTTAAAGTTTGAGATTGGGAATAAGAACTTTACCTCAATAAAAATGTCAATGCCAAGGTCGGCCCATGGAAGCTTTAGAGGATCCCTATTAGAGACAACCTTGATGGGCTTGCCATCAACACTGATAGTCTTATTGTCTACTACTTTGACTTCTGCCTTGAAAGTGCCCAGCATGGAATCATACTTCAGCAAGTGAGAAGGCTGTACTTGCAATTCAAGGTAATTAGTCCATAATCAAGTAGAACTATACTTTCCAATTAACGAGATGAGTTCTGAAAATTATGGCTATAGGCCACTACAGGGAATTACACAGATTTACTCACATCCTTCTACACCTCCACTGTCATTGACGACGACAACTTCAAGTGGTGAGTCCTTGCGACTATGCCAACATCGGAGGAAGTTCCTGCCAATTCGTCCAAAACCATTGATTGCTACCTTCAACTTGGCCACTGTTTCTCCCTTAGCAGGAGTTGATCCTGCAGTCTAATTTTAAGACAGAAGAACTTATTATAGTCGCTCCATGTAACGAATATGTTTGCATCAAGGTTACCATTTCTGCTTTCACAACATTCATCACTTCAAATTAAAACATCTCACCAATCACTTTTCTGTTTATGTTGATCTTATGTTGGAAGTTCTAAAACTCAAGGTCCTTCACTTCTTCTATAACCATATATGGTCCATAACATCATAAATCATGGGTTTTGAAAACTTAAAATTACCTTTTGTATTTTTGGTCTTCATATATATATATATATATAAGTTTGGATAACCAGATTATCACCAATAAACTCAACTCAGCCTTCATCCCAACAAGCTCATCAAATTAAATACCTTTAGACTTCTTTGATTCCATACTGAATTTCCCCAACTCCCAACCCCAACACAGATTTCCTAATATTTCCACCATTTTTTTTTTTGGCCAAGAGTCTGTTTTCGACATCATAAGGATGAATTTCAAGTCAATCTAATCACTGAAACGCCATATCAAAAATTTACATTGTATTTTTCCTTTGGTTGGTCCAAAATTTACTGTGGCTAATATGCCCTCAGATTATTTGTGAATTTTCAGCAAATAATGAGAACAATGGTTAAAATATATGAAGATACCACGGGAGTAAGTTGTGCAGCAACTGCATCAAAGAAGGATGTGTCCCTAGCATTATTGGCGACAGTCACACATGAACTGGATCGAAGCCCAGAGAACTCAGCTACTTCCAATCTGTAACACTCAAAAAGAACTCAGTTAGAAAGGAACAAAACCACTTGCTATTGTATAAGCTTGCATAATTTACAGAGAGAAATTTGAGTACCTTAGAGGAGCCCTGAGTGGGGAAAGAATGGGAGGTCTTAGAGGGAACCCTTGCCCTAGTTGGGATTCTTGAAGAAGCCAGAGCTGCATGGGTGGCCATGGCTGCAACTAAAACTATGATGAGAACAACTTCCTCACAATTTATACTTTCAAATTTGTTTTTCCAGTTGCTATTACAAATATGTATCCATGTCAAATTTGTGAATAAAGCTACGGTTCGAATTGAGTAATATGAGCGTGTGGTATATGAAAACAAGAGATACGATCATGTTTTGGCTTGCAACTTTAAAATCTGAACCACAGATTTTTGAGCAATCCGTTGTATTCCTTGCATGTCTCTGTATATCTTTTTCATGTTACCAACATGTTATATACCACAGTTGGATGGAACATATTCATATCGTCTCATTCAAAAAGTCTAAACCATCAGATTTTAACTTGGAATTCTTTTGGATGATGGGAAATCAAGGTTGATGGTGTAGAACTTCTGAAATATTAACTCTGTCAGTTTTAGGTTAGAACAAACAATACAGTACAGCCAATATTAGAAACCTTGGTCTGCCTTTTTCTTCAGGTCAAAATATAAATGAAGTTGCAAACGGCATTCACCCAGATGCAGTTTTGGCGCCATTGTCCAGCCCCAATTTGAAGTGTTGGGTGGGAAATTGATACTCATAGCAACCTAAGCTTTTGAGGATATTCCGTTCCATGTCCTCCGTTTTTCTTTCTTAAAATCTTCCCAATCACGTGTTATTTGGAATAAATTATATGCACAAAACTACTAGCTAATCATGTACATTGATCAATCATGGGTGTTATGCCGCAGAGAGACTCGAACTCAAGACTTAAACCTCGCCCCTCTCTGTTCGACCACTGCACCAAGTTGGGGAAAAACTCAGCTGGAAAAAACTAAGCATACCTAGACAACAATAAGGTAAATCAGAATGACTAGGGCTATCAGCAATGGCTCGTGTACCAGTCGATCTTGCAAAAACAGAAGTAAAGAACTATCTTCAAATGGATGGAAGACTTGACAAAGGCAACCAGTTAACGAAGCAATAAGAAGAGAAATGTGTCCAGGCCATTCACAGAGGCCGCACATCAGCACCGTGTTAGCACAATATCTAAGTAAATCATCAACCAAAAAGCACATCATGATAGAAACAAGGATAGCGTGTACAGCCTTTCTCCTCAATAGTGACAATCCAAAAGTTTGCTCCATTATATTGAAGGTAGTGGTAAACTGCTAGTTTCCATCTGCATATAGGTGTGTCTTAGGCTGCAAGCCCAAAAGAAATGGCGTTTTCTGCACAAATCCTAGATCAACCTTTTCCCATGCAAAAATAATAATCACAACAAAGCTTTCCATAATACCCAATAAAGTGATTGCTATCCGAGGTCTGTGTAAAAGAAGCCGTTCCATCATACCACTTGTATCAGTGATAAATTGAAGACAAAGAAATCAACTAAGAGTTACTAGCACTCTGGAAATTTAATCAAGGATTAAGTAGAAACATATGAAATCACAATGAGCCAAATGATGTCATCTATAACATGAACCTCCGGGCAACTGCCAAGGCATGATTAGAAAAAAAGGATTCTATAACAACATGAAAAGTATCATTAACAACAAAAAAAATGCATATAGGAATCCTAAATTCACCCATCATCATTATACAGCAGTTATATAATTTGTGTTACCTTCCCCCAAAAAAGAAATCAATAAGTTTCAATGGATCCCACCTTCTGAGTAATGGATCCCTTTTATGCCATGTGTTTACATCCACGGTGAATTCTCAAGCACCCAAATCCATGACTTCCTCATAACTAGGTAACCAACGCTTACATCCAAGCACAAGTCAAACACAAATTGCCTTAAAACATGTAACCACCGAGCATTTCATTAACAACCCCCCCTTCTTCTCTTTACCATGGTTCTAAAGTGATTGAACCATTTACCCATTTGTGTTTACATCTCAAATTTAAGTTCTACAACAGAGGTCTGGTTGTAAAAACCTGCCCAGTTGAAATACCAGTTAAGTACCAGACGATACATAGGCACACAGCTAAAGTAATAACAGCTTTAATCAGCCCAACATTGAGCACTTATTTGAGTTTCATTGAATACGTACTCATGCTAAAAACAGCGGCATTAAAAAGAGCACAACCATGTGGATTTGAAGAAGAATCGAAACAAGATGACAAGAATCCAGTTATTACTTTAATCCTGCAATACATCAAATGCAGGATCACTCGTGTGATTGCTTAATCTCATCTGAATCCAGTATAAGCAGTCTTATATGACAGTTTCAACTTCATCTGAGTTCACAGCCACTCCGTTCAGGGAATCTTCAGGTCGCAGCTGAGCAGAAACATCATCTATAGCAGAGTTCAACTGTTCAATCTTTTCAGCCAGTATTTTCCGTGTTCTCTGTGAAAGGGATACGTGTAAGTGCATTGCAGACTGAGAAGGCATATAAAAATGTATTACTCCAAATAGTTGGCTCTTGATGACCGTTTTGGTCCAAGAAACTTATGCGGGTTTGAAACGAAGTTAATAACAATCCAATGTTTTATTATCTTTAACTTGGGAATTAAAAATCTTGCAAATAACTCCGGTTAAACAACTATATATTTCAGATACAATATTATAAAAATCCAGAACTTCTATATATTTCACCACATTAGTGTCGTAATCTTGTTTACGAATGGATTTGGGGAAAAGTAATTATGTATCTTAGGATTAACTATTAATAGGATAGAACAGATGGAATGGAAACTTTACACAGCCATCAGTTTACTCAGGCACAGTGACTGAATAAAAGTTGCCAGAGTAAAGATGCTTTCCATGTGGAATGTATAGAGTATACAGTCGTCAAATCTCAATAAATGCAGAAGTAGCCCAGCAAGCAATTAAGGAATTCACAAATCAAAATAAAAAAAAGATGAGTATAAACAACTCCAAAGAGGAGGAGGAGAAGGAGAGGGAACAAGGAGAAAAATCCTGCTAAAAACTTTATAGGTGAACCACCAACCTCCAAAGCTTTCTCTTCATCATATATGAATTTGGGCAATTTCCTCATTAAATCCTTTTTGTCAGCTCCGGCAAGTGCCTTGCTGATCTGTAAAGAAAAACATTTCAGTACACTATGATTCTTCATAGTGAATCATATGGCTTGCTGCTTTCAAATAATAGCACACAAGGACCACTTGCCACCAAAAGTAATAATAACAAATCCATTAATTGATTACTAATCTGTATGATTAATTGAATAATAGGCACACAGATGGCAGAGAACTAGGTGGTACCCAACAATAGTCGGTCAGTGACGCACCATATGCAAATCATACCTGAGGTGCATACACACAACCAAGTGTGCCAACAATCAATCCTCCCAAAACAAACCCACCGACAAAGATGCTAGTGCTGCCGGGCCTGCCTCCGTCCCTATATTTACAACAAAGTAAAAGAGTATCCATCAGAACTTCCATTCATATAAAACCATCAAAGGAGAAAGAGAATATGGGAAGTTTATACTTTTCCACATTGTAAGCTTAAGCCATTGATTGCTGTAGTTTCAATTGAAACACATTGATCTTCGGACTTTGGCATGGGTGTAATCTGGCTGTCCTGTCCAAATCAGTGACAGAATCTAAAAGAAGTACAGGCATTGGTGAATGTGACTCTTTACCATATGCCTTTTTCCAACCCAAAACAAACAACCTTATTTCAAGATTCAAAGTGTTCTTATTGATACCGCAGGGACTAAGACTGGTATAACACTATGAGGGTGTAATTTACCGTAAAAGAGGGAAATTAAATAAAATAAAATAAACAGCTCATAACATAACACAACGAAATTCAGCACCTATATTTGAAAAAAAAAATCATCAATCACAAGGGTTAAGGGAAAAAATAATACCTATACCCTGCTTGAATTGTAAGTGCCCTTCTGGAAGTGGGAAATTGTACTTTTCCTGCACATGGACTGCATGACAAGTTGGTGGAGCCCACACTTCTAATACATTGATCCCCTGATTTCAAAGGAAAGCCTAGTATTAGATTCAACAGTAACAAAGACGTTGAAATAATTACAAAAACTATAAATTAAGATCAAAAGGATAATGCAGTCATATCCCTATCAAAAAAAAAGCAGGTTAATGCAATCATATCCCTATCAAAAAAAGAAGGACAATGCATTCTTATATTTGCTAAGCACCATTCCAGAGACAAAGATACACTGAGTAGGTGACATTTCAAGAATGTCCATTACTGTTTCTTTTTTTTATTCTCTTTTTCTTTTTTCAATTTTTTAGGGATGGACTGCGAAGGATTGACAAGCACATTAAAGAACAATAAATCAACAAGGCTGATATAATTGTAACTGAAGATGCTGTTCAAACTCTTTGCAACTCCTAAACTTGACTGGTTCCCCGGCAAACTTTACCAACAAAAGCCAATGGAACCTTGAGCAAAGTATTTCAATTTGAGTTCTTCCCTCAGGAAAAATTACCAACAAATCAATGGAACTTTGAGCACACTGTGATCCTGAATCCACTAAATGGGACAACAACACCAGAAGACAACATTTAGCAGCCCTGGTCAAGGGCTTAAGATCAATGTAACACTTAGATCTCCGGATGTTAATTGAAACCAATATTGCCAAAAAAGCTGGAAGCATTATGCTACCTGAATACAATGTGCCCAGCAACTGCTAAGTATGTAATCCAATGATTCTTATGATGACCAAAAGATAAAAAAATCCAAAGGTGTGCCGGAGTCACTAACGTCTAGGAGAGGGTGCAGAACCTTGGCAGAAAATGGGTTACACCTGTATTGCTAGGCATAACTGCTGAAGTAATGCTCTAAGTACATTTTGTCCAGGAGGACTAGAAGTAAATATTCAGTGTAAGTGACAACATTTCACCATTGGCACGTGATGCTACGTGGTGTTACCATCCAATAATAAATCTACGACTACAAGTGGGCATGGTAAATCCTACTTTTTTATATGGGTAGTTATTTTCTTAAATGGATAGAGAAATTACTAAATTAAGTGGGTATCCACTTACCTACATGTTAGTCTGTTATTGGATGGTCCCACCATGTGAAAATGGTGACGTGGTCACCGTTACATTGAATATTTTCTCGAGGACTGGGACTCCAAATATTGACCCACTTGTCAACTACCAGAAGATTCACAACGCCATTTGATGGCTTTGTAACATCCAACAGTCTCCTGGAATCCTATTCACTGCCACTGAATAACTTGTTTCATGATAGCCACCCATACAATAACAAAACATGTGCGAATTGAAACTCCAGTGTTGTGGCCGTTATATTCAACATTCCTCTAGTTTTATTGATACCAATATCAAAGTTGGCATGCTTGTCATTCCAAATAACACAGGCAGTACAAACTACCCAATGAGGCACCTGCCTAGGTCACATCTCCTAATATCTGTATTCATTAACTTCTTTACCAAAAGGCCAAAACCCCAAATGTCCCTTTTGTTACATGAACTAGTTCGTCTTTGATCCTCCGTTCGGTTCTTGGACAGAAATCGGTGAACCAAAAATTCTGGTATCATTTGAAGCATCTTATTATTTTGAAACTTGCATGTTTTCCAAGAACCAAACAAATAAAAATGGGTGAAACGTAAATAAGCACAGTCAATAAGATATATAAAATTCCGAAATAATGTTTAAATTATATTCGATAGCGATAAGCAAGAAACATAGTACTAAACAATAGAGAGATGAATGCGAATTAAAACTAAATACCAGATCAAAGCAATAACTCTCATAATGACATTCGTAATCAGACCGAGCAAAGAAATGTAAGTGTTCGACAATTTACCAGTTGGGAGATGGATTGAAGAACTCTTTGTTAGAACCAAAGAATTTGGTAGAGCACTCATTGATTAGATATTTCGGAGAGATAAAAGCTCGGGGGGTGGAGAGAGAGAGAAATCCAGAAGATGAAAATAAAGCAGGTTATATGTTTTTTTTTTGTTCGATGAAATCGAGGCTTGCTTGAAAATTGAAATATGCATTGCGCGAGGTGGAAAAATAGAGGAAGTGCTTCGGTGGCGTGTGATCAAATAAACATAGAGTACACCCGGGGGCGGGGGCCCCGCGACCATTAAATAATGACGGTCTTATGATTGCCCACAACATTTTTAAGATGCGAGTACGGTGGTATAAGATTAATAGTTTCCGAGTCATTTATATTATTAAACCATTTCTAATGAAGATTTTAATTCAAAAAACTTAATTTAGTATGGATTTTTTCAATGAAAAAAATTAAATTTAAATTTAAATGAGAACAAACTAAAATTTAAAAGTGCATAAATATAACCATTAGATCTTTTAAATGATGGTGTAATCTCACGATTAGTGAAAAATGTAAGAATTTTAATCTCTAGAGTTTTCCTTCATTTGGTATGAATACGAGTCTAACATTGGAAAAAGTTTTGGGTGCGGCTATTTTCAACTCACAAATCTCTATTCTCACCCCATTTAATTTTTCATTATCAAACTATTAATTCTATCCTTTTTATACCCACCTCATGCTACATACACTCAATTTAATAAGTAAACCAACTTTATATTTTGTCATAACTAGAGTTTCATTCTCTATCTCATCTCATGCACTCAGAAAAATATATTTTTAATATGTATTTTTTAAGTAAGATACATGTTAGTATTACTTCTCAATTTAATTATATGTTTGATTTTATATTTGTTACATAGATTTTTATTATTTTCGCTATTATTTTGATATTTCTGTCCGACCAAACATATGATGTTTAGCATTCTTTTTTTATATTTATAATGCAATATTATGAAAAATATTATTTAGACTTGATTTGGAGACTTAATTAAATGTAACTATTTGATTGAAAGTGAATTTTATCAAATATTAAATTTATAATTAATTCAATGACTACATTTTAAATTAAATCCATAATTAAGTCTTCAAATTATACATCTCTCTATAAACTAAAATAAGTTAAACATCTCAATATGTGTTGACATGAAATGCAGACCGGATGCATATGCATTATTTAATGCCATGTTTGGATCATTAGATAAAGGAGATAAGAATAGGATAAGATAACCTGTGTAACGAATTTTTTGATTGAGATAACCCATTCGGGCCTATCTAGTTCGCTACATTAATAATGTAATCCAAAGCTTCGGCCTTGGCTGATGTTATCCCTTCGGTGGGACAAAATTATTGGGAAAAACACTGGCAAGATGAGAAGTGAGAAAAAATATGACGTAGTTAAACAGGCTCAGAAATCAATCATAAAATCTATATATATTTCTATAGGAGGCAAGTTATTTTGTTTCCCCCTCCCCTCCCCTCATTTTAGATTTAAAAATAAGAGCACAATGCATATCACCGTGGACCCCATTTCGTTCAATTAACATTATCAATATATGTTCTAATGTTTCGCAAACATAATGTAACTCGTCGTTGTATTTGACTAACTACCATGGCCGGTTCCTACTTCCAAGTTCTAACCTACAACAAAACAAAATGACATTGCATTTACCAAAGATTTTAGTAAGTCAAGCGAATTCCAATTTCATATCATAATCCAACTCAAATTAATCTTATAGTGATCTTGCATCAAATGAATCAAAATTTAAAATCATTATTCTTGTCAAAAATACCAAAAAAAAAAAAAAGGGACAAAACAATCTCCAATTATGGAGTCATCTAGATAATGGTGAAACTGTAATTGGTGTAAACAGATCTATGTTATATAAAAAAATAAACCACATAGATAAGTAATGTAATAATAATTATAGAAATTAACGGACGTTTGTGAAAAATATCCATGAACGAGAAGGCTTTCGATAAATAAAAAGTAAGTCAAAGATTCGAAAACATATTCCAAGGAAGACAACAAAACAATATTCAAATAATTCAAAGGTCCATGTTGTATCTACATTATTAAAAAGAAGATTATTGAACGGTTATGAGAGCATCGGTAATGAGACAACACAACCTTTTGAACGACAAAGTCCATGTCGAACAAAACAACACACAGGAGCCAACAATTCTTAAATGATCGTGTACACTTCAATAATATATTTCTAAACTGCAAGATGTGATTTAATTTTTTTTTTTTTTTGATTTAAATTTCATTTTCAGTTATCATTAAATTAATAATAGATCTAATAGTAGTAACTATTTATAATTAATTTTTTTAGGAGAGAGAATGAAAAAATAAATTAAACTTTTAACCTCAAGAAGATAAAACATTCTAAAGGCTCGTTAATAACTATTTATAATTAATTCAACAGATCAAGTCAGCTAACTAAATGTGAATAGGATTTTTTAGCTTAATTTTTTTTCTCCGGATAAATCAAAATAAAATTACTTTTGGCTAAATCTTATAAATGACCCATAAACTATAATCTTTAATTTAAATTATTGTTTGAACATTTAATTATTTTAAGTTGGTCTTAAACTATATAATTTATTTTAATCAATCCATTCTATTAAGATTAATTGATAAAATTAACTGCTTAATGATTAATATAGTTGAGTGACAAATTTCAACAATTGGAAATTTAAGAGAGAATTTAAAATAAAGTCTATAATTGAAGGGGTATTTATGAGATTTACCCGTTATATTTTAGAGAGGAGAGTATTTGGGGTGAGGATGAAAGGGCAGTGGCCGGCCGTAAGAGTCATAGTCCCTCCCGCTCCAACTACTGCTGAGTCATTACTGAGTATTCTATTCATACCTAAAACAGAAAATGTTTGATACAACGCTGCAGCCAAAATCAAACACAATATCAGAATAGAAGTCTAACCACTTTCCTTCTTCCATGGCTCCGTGATCGATTAATCGTAGTCCAGAAAACCTAGGACTGAAAGTCAAGTGAGTGATTCATCTTGAAATGGGGTTTGATTCGTTTGAACTTCTGGATCCAGATCAAACTCAAACCAAACCCATTCCAAACTTTGAGTTTAAGTGATCCAAGGCAAGAGAAAGCAAGAGCTCGACCAACTCTGAACCACAACTTCTGGGACTCTAATTCGGAATCTCATACAGCGTGTGGTTAGGATTAGTTCTTAGTGTGGTCCTTTGGCTCTAAATGCCGTTGAGTGGCATATTTTGACTCCGTTCTTTTATCATTCATGGCTAGGCGTCATGGATGGGAACTCCCAGCCCACACGTTTCAGGTACTTACCTCTCCTCTGCCTTCTAATCACTCGATATTCAGAATGTGGGTTTATTTGGGGCCTTTGACTTTTTAAAATTGATTTTTTGTTGCTAGATTTTCTTTGTGATATTACAAACTAGTGTAATTTTGTTTTACTTTTCTGTCAATGAACATGTAAATTTTTGTTGCTGTCGGTTCTTAAATAGTTGGCACTGGTAACTATGGGTCATTAGGTTCTTTCTTGTTTGATTTTTTTCTACTACATCTTGTTTAGTTGGTTACCATGTGTATCCTAAAATTCTTGCAGCTCATCTGTTTATTTTGCTTTTGAATTTCCAATGCAGAAAGAAGTTTATAAAAACACATCCCAAATAGATCTTATGCGAAAACTGTCTGGTTCTTATCATTCCACAAAAGCACATGTTTCTGACATACTTTGCTCTATCTTTGTTTTGTGAAGAAGAATACGTTATGGACTTTGTTTCAGTTTTGCAATTAGTCCTTAGCATACACTTATTTGAAAAGAATGATTTAGTGGGTATTCAAGTTGGGATTTGAGATCAATCCAAGTCACTTGATGTGAATAATTAACCCTCCATTGCTGAGTTTTTTAGTATTGGAAATGTATTTTTTGTAATGTCTGTGAGCACGGAGGCCACTAACTGAGTTTCCTGTTCTACTACTAACAAGATAGATAGAGAGAAAAAAAAAAAAGCAGCATCACACTACAGTTACACCAAACTGTGTTGAGTTTGGAAATCGTAACTTGTAAGTGCATGTGATCATTTTACCTCTTTTGTAATTTGATTTGAGTTTGGAACTTGTTGTCTGGGAGATGTATTTGGCGTCATTATAAAGTGTTCTTTGCTTTCCCGGCTGACAATCTTCATGGCAACTCTTTATCTTCAACAGTGTATAGCTATGGCTGTTGCTTGATATATAATCCAATACACTCGCAGTATCTGGCATCTTACTTGTGTCTCTAGCATCTTTATCCTAGTGTAGGGGATTAATAGAATGTGAAATGTTGGTTGCAGTTATTCGGTTGATTTTCGTCTGTCAGTTCTTATAGTTGTTTATCACGGCCACGGTTGTTATCCCCACATCGATGTTTTAGCTAAATATTCATTTGTGGTAGTGTAACTAAGATCTGAAAAAGGCAAATCTTTAATAGCGCATTCCTGTCTACATTCTTACAGATATGACACATCATCATCTTCTGAGTGCATATTTGAAAGTCTTTCACATCAAATTTTGTTTTAGGAGACCTATCTACATCCATTTTCACTCAAGTTGTGGGACAGTTCTATTGATCTCTGTGATGATGTTTTCTTCTCTCTCTCCTTTTGATTTCTTACATATATTTTGAGGCATGTGATGTCATTCTTACTTTCATTGATGCGCAGGTTGTAGCAATAACAGTATTTTTCTTGCTATCGGTTGCCTTCTATACATTTTTTGCGCCCTTTCTTGGAAAGGACCTCTACGAATATGTGGCCATTGGTTTTTATTCCTTCTTGGTAAGCATAACAGCTGGCTGCTTTTCCTTTAAACTTGGATGAAAAGTGCACCACGATCCTTTGCTGTCTCTATTTGTGACTTATTGTCTGTGTTACTATTTTCAGGCACTCTGTGTATTTGTACTTTATGTTAGATGCACAGCTATTGATCCTGCTGATCCTGGAATTTTTATTGAAGCCGACAAGACACCAGCCATTAGATCCCACAATGATGCAGATTTTCCTGGTTAGTGATTCAACTGCACTTTTCTTCTTTGAAATTAGAGAAAATATATATATCCAAACTAGTTGAATCTCCATATGATGAAAGGTCAATGGCGATTTGATCAGTAGATTCAATTGTTGGAGCACCCATGAGTGTTCTATTTCGACTATATTCACCCAAAAATTGATCTGATTGTCCTTTGCAATCAATTACAAATGAGTACTTATGATAACAATTGAGTTGTTGATCAGCGAGTTCCCCTTGATAAGTCCAAGCTATCAGGATTTGCATTTGTTGAGGGAGAAGGCAGCATAAGATTATGTTTTGAGTACCACTCCATTATTTTGTTCTTTGGATTATTGTTTACGAGCTTTGTGGCATGACTAGGAAATTCATCTTCTCTTGAAGAGCCTGGCAAAGCAGGATTGAATAATGGAGGAAAAGCTGAAAGGCATGGTTCAAGTTGTTGCTCAAAACTAGGGGGATTCTTTTGCGGTTTTCTTGTGAGGCAAGATTGCCGCAAAGATGAAGACCTTTTACAACTACAAACTGGAGAGGAAGATGCTTTGTTCTGCACATTGTGCAATGCTGAGGTAAATTTTTATGGGAGAAGTTTTTTGTATCTCATGCATGGTTCAAAGTCGTGGTATCGGTCATCAACTTGGAGGGTACTGATACACATCGGTCGTGACGTTGTGGTACAATATCGGCCGATACACTCAACACGCTAGATAAAAGCTCTAAAAAAATTTGAAAAAATCATAAATTTTTTTTGAAAATATAAACAGCATCATCCATGCATCATATGCCCACAATACATCAAAAAACACATTAAACATAATTAAAATGAAACATAAGGGCGTTACCGAAAATATTGATCATTATCAATATTCAACTAATTGAAATTGAAATATTAATATTGATATATCTAATTATTATATTAGATTTAAAAAGTACCGATTTTTTTAGGATTAAAAAATATTGATGTATCTAATCATTATATTAAAAAATATTTGATATTCTATCTTTCATTGAAGTATTTTTTATCTAAGTATAATATTTTAAACTTAAAGGGCCTAAGTAATATATGTTTACAAATTTTAGGGGGGTCTAAAAATAATTTATTAACAGATATATTTACAGTAGGGTCTATCTGTTTCGCTTGTACAAACTTTAGGGGTTTGTATATAATATTTAAAATAATAAGGGTCTAAATAATTAAGTGATAAACTTTAAGGGGTGTGAGTGTAATGCTCCAAAAAAAATTGATTTACCGACAACAAAGTCTTTTATAACTTTGTTTGAGAGTCGGTCCTTCAGAGCTCAGTCTTCAGACGCTGTGTATGGAGAGAGAGAGAGAGAGTGGTTTGATACGCTGTGTATCGACGATCATTAGAAGACTGGTTCGCAAAAAAGAAGATCAGGGAAAAAAAATAGAAAAAGAAGAAGAAGATAAAGCGGTATGGGGATCTCTCTGATCTGTATTCAATTCTACAGGTATGTCATACAAATGCTTACAATCTTTATGGTAGTGGGCCTTTGATTTTCGGACTGGTTGAGGGCCTTTTACAGATGTGAGTCTTGAATTCTTCATCTTTTTCCTTTTTATTTTGGATTCTTGCTATTTGCTCAAGATTTTGGAGATTTTCCACAAGATTCGATCATACCAGACCGATCCCACTATGAATCGTCCGATTCATACCGAGTTGCTCCGATTTGTGCCGATACGTCCGAGTCTTGCCAAGATATCGCCGAGTCAAGTGAAAATCGGGATTTTTGCATAACGGATATCGATATCGGATCGGTAGGGGCCGAGTCGTATCGGACTCGGCCGATACTTTGAACCATGATCTCATGCCGTGTATTTTACTGTCGTATAAAATAGTAAAGAGATTTTGAATCTTATGGTGAGCAATTTTTCTCAAGTTGAAAATCAAGTGATGTCATCAAAATCAGTCATACAATATCCCTCCTTCCCTTTCTGGCCAGAACAAAAAAGAAGTGAAAGACTCAAGAATATTCTGAAGTCTTGCTTTGAATTACTCATGCTTATCTCAATGTATGCTTCTGCCTGGGACATGAGCTCATTGTTTGTGGACATATGATGTGTGAGGGAAAGGAAATAGGACAGAGCTAGCAGGAGCTGCATTTGAACTGGGTCTCCTGACTCCTATTTTTGGGGTCGACTTCATGAATCATGTTTCTCCATTGTGCACTATTCAAATTAACTCAACAAGGCCTTGTCTCCATTATGCTCTATCTAGGTTCATATTTTTCGTTAAAGCATAATGTCTTTATTTATCTCATTAGTATATATATTCAAACTTAGAAGACTGTGCTTCCCACTTCATATTCTGATCCCAATACATACCAAAGCAAGAATTTGAGGAAAATGTTGTTTTGTAGGTGCGCAAGTTCAGCAAACACTGCAGAAGCTGTGATAAATGTGTTGATGGATTTGATCATCATTGCAGGGTAAGTCTAATCTTCAATTTCTACCCAAGTCTCCTGTCACGTGATTTTAAAATGCTCTAGTTTTTTGTTAAGGCCCAAGGGTATGTGATTTCTGATGTGATAAGTAGTTTTGTTTGCTATCCCTATGCAACATGCCCCTATTATTCATTTGATATTCATAAATATCTGGGGAATTAACAGTTACTTCTCTTCTCTTCATGCCTAAAATAACTTTTGGCATGGTGACCTGGGGCGCAGTGGCTGAATAATTGTGTTGGAAGGAAAAACTATATCACATTCGTGAGCCTTATGGCCATGAGCCTTGTCTGGGTAAGCTCAAAAGATGCTTGGTTGGATTTTATTTCAACTTGCTTATCTTAGGCTTCATTGTCCTTATGAGTTGTTCCCTTAAGCCCAACTAAAGAAATTGTTTTGTGGATGATGTTCGTTTGTGCGCCAGCTTTATTTTGAGTGTGGGGTGGGAATTGCTGTCCTTATTCGATGCTTCACTCATAGAAAGGCAACAGAACATCAGATAACGGAAAGGCTTGGAGGTGGATTCTCACAACCCCCATTTGCTACTGTTGTGGTATATTTCCTTCTATCCTTAATCTGTTTCCTTACGCTAATTTATCATGGTTTCACATCTTATTTTGAACTCAACACAGTGAATGTAGTTGTATCTGCAGCTACTGTTATTTTTTTGCCAGAAAATTAACCTTATGTGGTTTTTTTTTTCAGGCCATATGTACAGCTCTTTCTTTTCTGGCCACTGTGCCTTTGGGAGAACTGTTCTTTTTCCACATAATTTTGATTCGAAAGGTTTGTTTCTTCGATGTCCTCTCCTTAACCCTCCATTCCCACCGTTTTTTTGTGTGTGCGCGTTTGTTGTTTTTTTTTTTCCGCGGCCGGGGGGCGCACGAAAAGAAAAACACATAAATATAAAGTAAAAAAGAGAAGGGTAACACATCATAATCTTTTGTTGCAGGGTATCACAACTTATGAATATGTGGTTGCCATGAGGACCCAAAGTGAACCTCCTGGGCCCTCATTGGATGAAGGAGATCAGCAGAGTTTGCCATCCTCACCAACAAGTTCTGCTGTGACTGCCATTAGTGGAAGAAGCTCTCTTGGAATGGGTTTGCAGTATAAAGGTGCTTGGTGTACTCCTCCAAGAATCTTTATGGACCTCCAGGTACTGCTGCCTTGATTTTATTTTGACAAACTGACTACAAGTGGGTTAGTGTAGACTACTTTGATTATTTACCATGAATAAAGGAAGCTAGGACAACATAAACATAAGCCAGATAATAGTTCAGATTTCTTTTGAAGTACTGTGGAGAGAGTCGAAAGCCACTGGACAAGATTACTTATATTATCATCATCATAGGAACCTCCCTGTATATGACACTCTTTTTACACAATATTTCTATCTGTTCCGCTTTAGGAATTGTTTGTCTGGTTGTTTCTATTCTTCTATCTATTCTTAAGGGTTGAAGTTGGACTATCCAGTGGAAAAAATCTGGGTCACTGTCATTTTGAATATTACATGCTCTTTTTTCAATGACTAAAAGTTAGTGCAGCTGCCACTTCATGATGCCAAGGTTATTGTTTACTATATTTGGAGGATCATGATTCCTTTCATGTGCATTTGCATGCACCATCTTTTGATATCTTTTATGTTTGTGATAACTTACAAGGATAAAGTTTTTATATTGAAACTTTTGTGTTATATAACCAGGATGAAATTATCCCTCATCTGGAGCCAGGCCGCTTGCCGTCCACTGTTGATCCAGATGCAATGCAGCCACCTGACAAGGGGAAAAAGTTGCCCCAGCGTCCAGTCCGTATCAGTGCGTGGAAGCTTGCAAAATTGGACTCTAATGAGGCAGTGAAGGCGGGTGCCAAGGCTAGAGCTTCATCATCTGTTTTATGTCCAGTAGGTTCCAGACATCATCAATATGATGCTGATCATTTTTCCAGTAGCAATGTGAGTGGCAGAAGCAGTCCAACCAGCACCAATCATGGATTTCATGAAAGAAATGCCAGAGCAGGGACATCTAGGTTATCTCCTTCAAAGAGTTCATACCCACCGAGTCGGGCTAGCAGGGACGATACTGAAACGTGTGGTCACAGCCTTAGTAACTTAAGCAGTCCTCATCCTTCTAACCTCACCCCTTCTCCATTAGAGCAGCCGGCTTCAAACAGAGATCACGTCAACCCTGTATATCTATCCTCAACAGATCAATCTCCTCGGTCAGCAAAGGCAAGTGATGCACATCAAACTAGAGTTAGTGATTTACCAATGAGGAGAAATGTGGGTGCTGCAGAAAATTCAAGGTCTTCCGTGTTTTGGGATCAAGAAGCTGGGCGCTTTGTCTCTGCAGCCACCAGAAGTGTTGGTTCTTCCTCTCATGTATCCGGAACAGAGCTTACATACACAGGTCAATCTATATTCTTCGGGGGTCCCCTTGTGAGTGAAGAGTCGAGCAGAGGGACAAGAATTGGCAGCTCCCTGCCTGCTGGTCCTGACAGAGGTTCCACGTCGAGTTACTATCAACAGGGTAGGTCACAAAGAGGCGGCCAGCTTCCTGTGTTTGTTCCAAGTGATTCCCAGCAACACTAGGTGGAAGGCAATTAAACTGAGATGGCACACAAACCAATTTGTTCCTCCAGAAACATAGAGTTTAGATTTTAGATTTCCACTTCCTGAAATTTTTGTTTTGTTTCTTAATCTGGTGTTGCTCTTACTTGTCTACTCTACGTCACCGTGGTTTAACGAAAGAAAGAAACAAACGTATCGATGCATTTTCCGTTCATCATATGTAGCAGCTTGCCTTTAAAGTCCACACTTATCATGAACTTCACCGTCACAGAAGCCCTCCAAAGAGTGTCTCTACATCCCGGTAATTAATGCACGACCAATCAACCGTTCTCTTTGAGATGATCTCGTTAAATTAATACATAACGTTTTAAAGCACTGTATAAATCTATGTTGGAAAAAAGAAGATGGGATTACTTGGGCATAGCCCAAATGGTTTGAGTGCGTGTGCTGCTGTTTCATATCGGTTAAAAATAAGATTAGTTGTGTGCATATAAACTCTTGATCACTCCTTCTCTTGTAAGTTGATTTTTAGGGATAAGTTTTATACACGAGTTCATAACAGTGTGCCTAAAAATCCTTGATTTTTTCCCAAACATAATCAACGTCCAGGGAGGAGCCTAAAGAAACCAAATTCAGTCTTCTTTTTCTTTATATGCAACTGACAATTAAATCAGACCGTTTCATACTACCCAGCTTGGGATTTGGGGTACTAGCCAGCTCACATGCTGTTTCTAATCCAACCGTAAAAAGTGTTGGCTATTTGTTACTCAGATTAGAGAAAAGAATTATAAAAATAGAATAAAAATGTGAGTGCATAAAAGTCTTTGTAGTATAGTGGTAAGTATTTCTGTTTGTCACGCGGACGACCCAGGTTGGATCCTCGAAAATGGAGATATACTTTCTGCACGTATTATAAATTTGATATTTTCTTATGTTTGTTCATCAGTTTAAATTTATGAGCACACTATTATATCATAGTGATTCATTTTGTGTTGAATGAACGTTATGGTTGCACTCCATCTATCTGTTTGCTCAAATGCCACAACGAGCTTTGGATTTGTGGCATTGTAAATTAAAGTAAATTATACTTCACGGGGAGGGAGAGAGAGAAAGAGAGGCTGGCTATTGTTTTTCTTTTTATGTGGTTATTTTTTCACCTCATATAACTAAAATCCCTAGCAACACTCTCGTTAACAGGTTCTTAAAGGGGCAACTATGAAATTACCCACCACACTGATGGGCAATCTTCGTAATCCTCAATTTCCAACTGTCGCTTCTGTCCGTACAATCCCGGTTCAGTTCAGTTACAACTCCATTGACAAACCATCGGACCCGTCTTCTCTGCCAAAATCAACTCACAAGTCAGGACACAACACAATGGTCCTTTGCTCATCAACACCCAACATAACCTTTCTGAAATTTCTCTTTACATAGATTTTCTTGCCCCTTGTACCTTCGTTTTTTTTTTTTTTTTTTCTTTCTCTTTTCAAGATCTCTCAACAAGGCGGTTCGGCTGAATCGAATTGTAGAAGAAAATGACTGAAGGAAGTCCTAACGACAGGCAACTTGATAAGACACCCACTTGGGCAGTTGCTTTTGTCTGTGCAGTCATGATTCTAGTTTCTATATTGCTGGAGAAAGCTATTCATGGAATCGGAGAGGTAACTGTGGATCATATTTCATTTTAGAGACACTTTCAAAATAAATTATTAATTCTCCTTTCAGATTTAGATGGGACCAGTTTGTTCATAATTTTTTAGAGATAATGTGATTTTCCCTTTTTAAAGATTGGGTCTATTTTAATGGACTGTAAATGGCGAAGGGGGCAAAAAAAAAAAAAAAAGTAAAAGGGTACGACTCGCAGGTAGGAAGAAGCAGCTAATGAGATTTTTCATATGGTTGTTTTTGCAGGAGAGAATCCTTCCTTCTTTTTTATCTTTTTCAATTTTTTTTGCGTATTCAGTGTATGATTAGTGGTGCTACCACAAAATTTAACAAACAAATAAAAAATGATCACTGGATTGGAGGCAAACAGGGAAATGTAAATATCTATATTTTTGGTTCCAGACCTTTGGTTCAATGGTACTTCTTATCTTGTAGCCCTTCTCCCCCCAAAAAAAAATAAATAAATAAAAAATGAACAGATGACCAATTGGATAGCTAAGCCTCGGAAAAGAAACTTGTCAATGCCTTTGTCTTCTTCTCTCTGATTATTCTTGTTTCTCCTCTAGAAAGTAGCAAGTAATGTTCTAAGTTGGTGGGGCACCCTGAATTGGTTTGGCATGGAGCAAGTTGGAGGCAGCTTTGTATTGATCTGATTATAAACATTTTCAACTCAGGTTTGAGTCTGGAAAATTGGAAGAAAAAACATCCTAGAAAGCTGTATTAAACACTGGAAGATTTTTGGGGAAAAAAAAAATCAATCTCAAGTAACTTTGCTTCTTTATTTTTGCCTTGTGGTTTCTCCGTCATCTCTAATGATTTTTTGGTTTCAGTGGTTTCACAAAAAAAACAAGAAACCTTTGTTTGAAGCTCTCGAGAAGATCAAAGGCGGTAAGCACTGCAACTTCTCAATTTTTCTCCAGCAGCAATACCTTTACTGGACATGTTTCTCAACTTAGATGGATCACAATTTTTTCTCAACTGTCTTTTTAGTGATTCGCTCTTGGTGACCCAACTTCCTCTTCCTCATTGACTCTTGCAGAGCTTATGGTTCTAGGATTCATATCCTTACTTCTAACATTCGGGCAGAATTACATTACCAAATTATGTATTCCCTTAAAGTTAGCAAACACCATGTTGCCGTGCCCCTTGAATAAGAAACACGAGGCCCCAACAGAAGATAAGGGTGCAGGAGAACATCATCGGAGGCTTCTATGGAATGAGCATAGAATCTTAGCAGCAGATAGTCTCTCAAAAGAGTGCAAGCCTGTAAGTGTTTTTTTTGCTAGTTATTTTAGATTTTAATTTCAGTCTTCTTTGTTTAATTTAAGAAAAATGACAGGAACAAGCTTAATCTGGTCATTCGTATCTTATAACTATCTGATTATCTGCTTAAAACATCCACTTCAAGGGAACATAGCCGTGAACTCCTATGAAGTATGACAAATAGGTTTTGATAGTGAGCACATAAAGATAAAAACCTCTTAGTCTGCTTCTTTGATCAACGACTTCATGAAAATAGGTGATTGTAACCAGTGCACAAGCCTCTGCGGAGCCTGGGAGAAATAAGTCGTATGCATCCTTATTTCATCAAACCAAGACCTTTCCCTCTATTTCTATACTTTCTTTGATTTTTTTTTTCTGTTTTTGAACCTCCTTTACAAACTTTATGGTTACATATATGTTTGCCTCTTAGATCCATCCTGAGGAGATATTATGTCTAAATTTTGTTTGAAGACTCTTGAGAAGGTTGAAAATGACAAGAAAGTCATACAGTTATGAAACTTCGTCAATGACAAAACTCTAAGCAAAAATCTTAATTAGAGGAATGTGATTTTCATGGAATCAAATCCTGTAGGAGTTGAATCATTTTTCTTTTCTTTTGGATGCATGATTCTTAATGATGAGAGCATCGAACACAAGGATTATGAAACATCATTATGATAAAGGTATAGATACACTTAAAAGTACACAGGTGTTAGGTTCAAGTCTGTCAACTCCCTCCATATCCATTTGGCCACTATTCTGTGGGTCTGTGTCCTCTCAGTCTAGTAAGTTTCAGTTTTGAATTTGTATGCCTTCCCCATTCAAGAAGGGGGGTCACACTTGAAGGTGTGAGAACATACATTTTAGGCCCACTCCTCAACAGCTTGCACTTTAAAGCAACTGATTGTCTTGGTTATAGGAGGTCTTGGGGTTCACGTCTCCATCTCTTCATTTAGTTTTCTGTTCTGTTTTTCTATTTACACTGCGTGAATGTAGTTTTCTGTGGTTTGGTTGCCTCTCTACGTGCAAGAGGGGGTTGTATATGAGGGAGGATGCAAGACTCGAGAACTCAATGTATATTGATGCTCCATTCCCCAAGGGTCATAAATTTTATCGTAGGTGTTTGTCTAAGAGTTATGCGAGGACTATAGCTGGTTTGGGAAAGATCCTATTTTAACAGAAAGCATGCCTGATTTTTCAAGACACAGTTGACTACATCTCAAGCTGTCATTACTTACTTTTTCTCCTGTAATATCTCTTCAACAAAACATATCTGCAAACCTAAAATACCATCGGAAGGTATGTGGTCCACAAGAATGTTTGTAGTGTGGTTTGGTGTCTCTTCAAATCAAATCTGTGTTCTAATAGAAAGTTAAAAAATTGGTATCTACTCTCTGACTGAATAATGCCTACCCTTTGTTGCCAAGTTGTAACGCCTTAGTTTTGTCCTTCTTAATTTGTTTATGTCTCCATCACTTGACAATGTATTGTATTCAAGTTCTTAACTAACAAAATTTCTTGTCAATAGGGAACCGTGCCGCTCATAAGTGTCAGTGGATTACATCAACTACACATCTTCATATTCTTTTTGGCAGTGTTTCATGTTATTTATAGTGCCATAACAATGCTGCTTGGGAGATTAAAGGTAGTATTTTTTTAGTGCTTTTGCTTTAATACACTCAAAAAGTTTTATCATTTCTAAAAAGAACTGTGTGATGCAAGTGGGAATGGCATTTGATTCTGATATTTGATTTTTTCAGCATGATTTGTATTTAAAGTTGTCATTTAATGTTTTCTTAATATGCAGATTCGCGGGTGGAAAGAATGGGAGCGTGACATAATTGATTATGACTATGCAGTCTCCAATGGTATGTTTTTTTGATGAGAACAATTAATCTAATGTTTGTTTGTATCTTGATATTTCATAGGTAAATAAATAACTTCACTCGTGAAATTTCTGTTAGTAAATTATGGGTGATTTTGTGTGTGCCTACAATGCAGACCCTGCAAGATTCAGGCTTACAAAGGAGACATCTTTCGTGAAAGGGCACACCAGTTTCTGGACCACAACACCAGTCCTTTTTTATGTTGTAAGAACAGTGAATGATGTTTGCTAATGTGTTCAAGTTGTCTTCAACAAAATGAACTATGAGACTGAAGGCATATAGGGTGTCAATGTTTTTCCTTAAGCGAGGTGGGAGATTTTATTTCTGCCTGAGGGAGTGTAGGTGGGCGGGTGAGTATTTGGTGGGGGGAGGGGGGAGGGGAGGGGGGAGGCAAGAGGGTTGGAGCTGGGTTTTAATGTGTTCAAATATCTATGTAATTTGAATATTGCTGTGGCAACTGAAACTAGGTCTTGATGCAGACTGGTTTGGTCTCTATGCGTTATCCATTAGCTTCAGTTGATACTTAATTTGTTCAATGATTTCAGGTATGCTTTTTTCGGCAATTCTTTCGATCTGTTCGTAAATCTGACTACTTGACAATGCGCCATGGATTTATCTCCGTGAGTTTCTTGAGATGAAGAATTTCCTCTTTCTCTTTTGGATAATAAGACCAAACTGTAAGAAAGTTACCATCAATTAATTATTTTATTCCTGTAGGTTCATTTAGCACCTGGAAGTAAGTTTGACTTTCAGAAATATATTAAGAGGTCATTAGAAGACGACTTCAAGGTAGTTGTGGGAATCAGGTATAGTTATGTACATTATGATTTAATTTACAATTTTTTTAGCCTATAGATAATGCTCTGATATGCCGCATATCCATCTGACTTAATTCTTGGCACTACTTCCAGTCCAGTGTTATGGACTTCTGCAGTAATATATCTGCTTATTAATGTTAACGGTGAGTTTTTCTTTTTCATATAATTTCGCATTTTAGGATGATGTGGTTCTTTATGTGTTATCCCAGTTAATCTACCTATCAGCATCCAAATTCTAAGATCTCTTGATGTATTATCTAAGTAAATTATCGCAGGATGGCAGGCTTTGTTTTGGCTGTCCATATTGCCTCTAATGGTAATAATTTTTTGTTGCAATATAATTCTCGCTAAGTGATCTCTGCTTTAGGAAAGAGGAAATACTAACTATTGGATCTGTTAAAGGTAACCTTAGCAGTTGGAACGAAGCTCCAAGCAATTATAACACAGATGGCTGTTGAAATCCAAGAACGACATGCTGTAGTCCAAGGCATCCCCCTTGTGCAAGTCTCTGACAGAAATTTTTGGTTTGGCTGGCCTAAGTTGATTATTTATCTCATCCATCTCACCCTCTTTCAGGTATGAACTTGCCTCTTTTGTGGGTCATATATCAAAGATAACCTAAGTGATGGAGTTTCTGTGCATTCAATGGCTTATAAGCCACCAGCATATTTCACAAAACTGACGGGAACCATTGATTTTTCAGTTTCCCTGATGGAGCTACTGTTTTCATTTTCTGGCCTAAAAAATCTCTCCTATATACTTTTTGAAGGGCCAGTATTTTTTTTTGGGGGTGTGAAGGTATTGAAAACTATCTAACAAGCCAATTCTGTCTTTTGTGTGTTCAGAATGCATTCGAGATAACATATTTCTTTTGGATAACGGTAATGAACTGCCCTGCTCTTTCTTCCTTGTTCTTTTGCATATCTGTTACCAGTTGTATGAAGTAATGTTTTGTGGTACAGTACGAGTTCGGGTTATATTCTTGCTTTCATGAGAATTTCACTCTTGCAGTGGTAAGAGTTGCTCTTGGGTAAGTCCACTTTGTCTGGAATCAACTTTAGGCAAGAATTACTTCCATAAGTCCACATTCTGCGTTCTAACCTTTTATAATATATCAATTTCATATTCTAGTTCATGCAATTTTGCTGGTAAATTATCATTTTAGCAACATTTTGGTAGTCATTTGAATGCATTGTCACAAGGGAGGTGCTTTGATACACCCTGCAGTTTTTCCGGACTAAAAGTAGCAGAAACATTTGGTTCTTAAACATTGAAGATAAGAACCATGATGTAGATAGAGAATTATCATTTTTATATTGAACATTTGGTCCAAGTAATGGGGAGTTTTATTGGGCAGGATAGGAGCACAATTTTTATGCAGCTACATCACACTTCCACTCTATGCCCTCGTTACACAGGTGAGCCATACTCCACTAATTGCTTCCTCATGAGCCTTCTTTTAATGCCTTTTGTTCTTGCTTGTTGGTAACTGGTGACTTCTGTGATTCAACTACACAAAACATACACAATTTAAGTCCGGAATGATCCCAGATACGGAGGCAGTTCTACTTCAACTAGAAAGTTTCTTAACTATCAATCTCCAAGCTTTCTTGTTTGGAGATTCTCACGCATTCATTCATCAACACATGTTTCATTGTAAAGTTTGAATAACATTACGGTGCTTCTCCCACCTTTCCCTTTCTGCTGCTGTCGGGAACTTTTTAGATGGGATCAACCATGAAGCAGTCTATTTTTGACGAACAAACTTCCAAGGCATTGAAGAACTGGAAAAAGAGTGCCATGAAGAAGAAGAATGACGGAAGGCCAGCATCAGCTCCCACTCGGACTTTAGGCGGGAGCCCAGTGGATCAGCAGAGAGTTCCCCAACACGTCCTAATCCCCATATGAGTAATGCTGCTACACATACAGCCAACATCATTGCCAGTGTGGATATTCCAGCAGAGCACCCTTCCCCTGATTACAATGGTTTGCAGTCTAGTAACCGTGACCTCCTAACAGGTCCATGATTCTGGCAATAAGGTGGTAAATAGAGGGTAAATGTTGACAGTGTGGTTGTTTATTCTGTACCATACTTCATGTTATGTATGTATAATGCACAGGGGGGGTTTGAAACGAGTATTAGTTTTGTTTCGTCTAACTTTTGAATTTGGTCTATCTGGAACAATGTACTGGTGCAGTGAATCGGCTACAAACCCTTTGTAGTCTATTGCCCTATTGGTCTAATACAGCTCGCTTTTAGTTTTTTTTTTTTTTGTATCATTTTAGAAAGTTGTAATTTTTTGATATAAATTTCTTTTCAGTTCCTTATGATTGTCGGACAATTGGTCCCCATCCCATTATTCACCCTGATTATCCTTTCTTGCTTGAGTTTTAGTTTCTTGATCACATGTAACTTGGTTGATTAGTGGATGTAGTGGACATGATGTAACATTGTATATATTACGGGAGTCAGACCTATGGTGTATATTTTTCATAAGGAAAAATTGAAAGGAGGTACATCAAATTAGACTTAATTATAAAAAAGTACACAAAAAAAATGTTAGGTAATTAAGTCTTTAATTGATACTTATTTGTATTTAAGTACATTATTTGAATTTTATTAATTTTTTTGTGACATTTTTGTCCTCCACTGATCTATGTGTATTTTCTTTGGAAAGTGGTGTATTAAACATCTCCTAGTTTTATGGGAGAACTTTAATATTTCATATTTGTATGTCCTCCCTTGATTCATGCTAATTTTTTTTGAAAAGTGATTTTGTTTGCAAATTATATTTAATGCATATTGACTCATGCGTTATATATATATATATATATATATATACATATACTTGTTGTTAAATTTCTTATCTAATTTTTGAATTATCTTTAATGCACCTCAAAGGTATGCACTTCATTTAGTTATAGCATTACAAATATATTTGTGTAAATTCATGATTTTAGGAAAGTTCTAGTTCATATGAACCTAATCGACATAAGAATTGGTCTCCTAGTCATCAAATAATGCACGTCTTATGGTTTCCTAGTCGTCAAATTGTGTTGATTGAGCTTGATAAACTACCTTTTTTTGTAGAGTTTTATCGTTTAATTTGTAATATAAGTTCTCAATATTCCTGTCAATTGAAACATCGGCAATTATGAGACGTTTGCACATTTATTCATTGATTCTTCCTACTAATATTACCAAGATCATGGGTCGATTTGATAGTTGGTATGGGTATAAAAATATAGTGCCATACTTTTTCCAATACTCATGGTGGACTGGGCTTAATGATACGTTGTTTTGGATTGTAGTTTGTTTTGTAAGTATTATTACTATTATATAGAATAATACATCTAATATGCATGATTGGGTAGGCTGAGTTGAGTTGTGTTTTGGTAATTCAATATACAACTCAAACTCATTTAGAATATGTTGAGGCTGTGAAAGAAGCTAATGGTCTTCGTGCTGATGGATGATTCTCTTTTTGCTTGTCCTTTAAGATGTAATATATTGAATTACTGTAGAAGGTCAATACATTTAGTGGATGAGGCAGCAGATACTCTGTTTTAAACCTTCATATCCCAAGTGGTGGCTTAGAAAAGGATTTTTTTTCGTCTTCCTACTCGAAGGACCCTTTTTTTTTTTTTCCCCCCAAGAGTAGCCTGTAAATATCGTTAATCAGTTACCTCAAATGGTCCACAACACATCAAAATAAGGCACTGGAGCTGTTGTATGAGCCAATTCTACAAACTTCTTATCAGTCTTTATACTGCTAAAAAAGCATAGACTACCAGCCTGAAATGAGGAGGAGTGGGGAGCAAGGTTTCCACATGTGGCTCATGACATGGAATAGAAGTGGGTGGCTCATGCTTTGTTTGGTTCATGGATTCAGTGGGTGTAAAGGAAGGAAGGAAATGTAAAGGATGTGATGCATATTAGTTTGGCTGCCATAGAAAATGCATATTAGTTTGGCTGCCATAGAAAATGTAGTGTCATATACAATTGGAATCAAACTTGACACAAAATTAAAAATTATAAAATTTGACAGATGTATCAAAACACAACAAAAATAATGAAAATTTACATAACGCACACGAAATCAAACATAAAATTAAATCAAGAACTAATACTAGTTTGTATCTTATTAGAGAAATTCATATTAAAAAATTATTTTTGTGAGTTTATGAAGTAGGAGAATGAATGAATGAAATCTTAATTATAAGATGGACTTACTTATTAAGGGGGAATATATAGTATGAGTGAAGTTACTTATTAATGAAGTAAGTATAAAAATGGTGAAATTAGTAGTTTGATAATAAAAAATTAAATGAAATAAGAAAGAATGGACGGATATTAGTGTCACCTTTGATTAATGTTAGGACAGCCCAATGGCTTATCCCATGATATGAACACACAAGTATTGTAATGTAACAGCTGGTACCCACGATATCAATTGCTTCATCTAACCCCAACCTTGATGAGAGATGAATCATGGGTTGGTTAGGTTTCAACTTTCGTCAACCTTCTGCTGGATGGCTTTTGACTTGGGTTAAGGTTAGTGCAGACCAGAGTTAGTTTTATTTCATTATTTTTATTTTTATTTTTATTAGTGGGCCTGCAGTTTAACTAGCATAATTTAATTTTTTTATCTGACAATTTAATATTGATTGGGAGATGTCTTCTCTTGTTGTTATATGACACGTGTTGGATTTACTGGGGTGGGTGGCTCATGGCTGCAGAGGTGGCCCAAGCTGCTCCAGCAGCATGTAAAAACACGAGTCTCTGTCGTTGAATTGAATGAAAGTTTTGAGGGGTCTGAGATTAGGTGGCTGCCTATCCATAAGATGTTAGGACCAGGACCATATATGTCGTGGCATTTCACTCGGATATCCCTCTTTCCTCCCTCCCTCCCTCCCTCCCTCGTAGTGCGGGAGTAGTAGTAGTAGATATAACTAGATATACAAGGATGATAAATTGAGCTACGTCTTTTTTTTTAAAATCTATGGTTTCCTTTTAACTTAAGCAAACAATAACTCTTTGATTAGACGTCAAAATATGATGATTGAGATATGAGAACCTTGTTTAATTTACAATTACCTCCATCTACCTAAAACTTGAGAAACATTATCCCCCAAGCCCAAGTCCAAAACTAAAACTAACATAAAAAGTTTGAAACACCAGGGGATGGGATGGGATGGGATGGGTTCATGGTTTAAAGTCACTGGTATTGAGTATCAATTTGAAAAGCACTGAAACGCGTCGACACGACATTATTGTGTGATAAATAAAAAATGTCACATGGAAGAATAATTTTTAAACACGAGGAGAGTTCAAGTTATATCTTAATGATGTTGGGAAATAATATATTTGTTGATCAAGTGACAATAACCCAAATGTGCCTTGTGGACATTTTACAAAACTCTAGCTCAATTGTAACGAGATTTGTAATTTATACAAAATGAGAAATAATATTAAATTAAATAGGATTCGATCAAATTATTTCAATATTGGCCCATATTTTGAAGTTTGGTTGGGCTTATTAAGGACATTGAATAGAAATTTGGAAGCTTGCCCCAGAGGGATTGAACAGGTTTATCAGATTAAACCATTTTAAATTGTGCTTAAAACAGTTCGTTAGCTAGTGTTAACGGACTGATAGATTCCTTATAAAACTATCAAAGCTTTGCTGGTTTACACAATCCAATAACTTTTCGCTTCAAAACCACCGACTACTCCTCCGTCTCTCTTTCCTCAATCCTCACCGCTCCTCATATTCAAATCACATGAGTCTTCGTTCCACTACTGTCACCGGCGTAAATTCGTCGTCTCCGCCTAAGGAGTTATCTTCGCCGGACGTCGATACCGTCGACTCTGACTTCGTAGTCATCCTTGCCCTGTGCGCCCTAATCTGCGTACTCGGCCTCGTTGCCGTCGCTCGCTGTGCCTGGATACGCCGGATCTCCCGCAGAACCAGGCGCCCCTCTACCCAACCTCCTACGGCGAACAAAGGCCTCAAGAAAAAGATCCTCAAATCTTTGCCCAAGCTCACCTACGCCTCCGGTGACGATGACGCTGGAAAATTTTCCGATTGCGCGATTTGCTTGGCGGAATTTGTTGCTGGAGACGAAATCCGAGTGTTGCCGCAGTGCGGACACGGATTCCATGTAGGATGCATTGACCCGTGGTTGGAATCTCATTCGTCGTGCCCTTCGTGCCGTCAAATCCTGGCGGTGGGTAGGTGTCAGAAGTGCGGTGATTTGGCACCAGAGGGCAGCTCGAGCTCGGTGGCCGGAGCTGAGGCTGAAGCCAGATCGAAGCAAAGAGCAGATCATATCAGTAGCTTGTTGCCTTAGCATTGATCTATCTTTGGATATATAATAATAGTATTAACAAGGGTTCCGTTCTAAACATGAAGCAATTAATGGTGTAAATAATAGGAGTTGAGTGGAGTATTGTGTTTGTGTACTACGCCATAAGTTTAAGAAAATTATGATTCCATTTTTGTTTTTTATAGTTATATCATTATCTGTCTGTTCGCTATTGATTTCTTTTCTTACTATATATGTATTATTATTTTCAGTCTTTTTGGAGAGTCCTATTATTAGCGTTCTATTTTTAGTTATTGTACATATAATATTAAAAAATAATAAAAATATGTCATGTATAAAATGTTAATAATTCTTTATTTGTTTTATTTTGTTTTCTTTAATTAATAATAATTATAAATTATCCAATTCAAATTTAATGATTGTATAAAAATACGACATCACAATGTTTATTTTTTACTTTTCAATAAAGCAATATAATAAGATAAGATTGTGATATGTTCATTTTTTGAGGTCATCCACCTAATTTTTTGTCATGTAGGAATGACAATAGTTGGTAAACAACCACATGGTAAACCATAAATTTATGTTGAAGATTATCATTAAATATGTAGTTAATGATAGGATTAGGAATGAAACTCCCATTCAAACAACTACCACCACCTTTTGTTGTCCCAACTTACTCTAGTGCTATTATATTTCTTATAATATTATTCGCTTTAGTTATTTTATGAGCCGTCCAATCCAATAATAATAAATAATATATTTTATGAGCCGCGTTCAATCTTGTATGCTATGCCCTGAAAAATGATTACTAATTATTGTCGCTATTAAAGTAATGGCTTCCTTTATATTACAAAAACACTCTGTTCCTTCCACCAACCCCAAATTTTATCTATTTAATTTAATAATCCATTAGTTTGTTTGTTTGTTTTATGTCTCCCAATTGTTAATACTTAATTCCTATTTTAATCAACTTGGTCCTCAGAAATCTCATTAGTTTTATTTTTTTCTCAACCGGATTCATAAGATATTTTAAAGGGAGTTTTGGACTTGTTGCAATTAACTCCCAAACCCGACCCATCGAAAAGTTTTATGGATCCATTTAAGAGAAACCGCACTATTCCCAGGGCCAGTAAGCTCAATGGGTTGAATGCCCTACTAGGGATCCTGGTGGCCCATGAGCCCAATGCTGACCAACACAATCCCGGCAGCCCGACGCATCGAGTTAGCCCCCCAGAGTTGAGTGAGCACTGACAAGTAGGACGACCGACTGTGCAATGAGAAACGGTTGAGAATTTGTTGTATAAGAACACAAAACAAACTGGTAACTTGCGGAACCCTAACCCTAGCCCTAATTTTTCCTCAAATTTCTCGAATTCTTGGCATTATTATGTATATCCCTTTTCTATTGCCAGGATGAAAGATAGCAAATGGCTTCAACTATGACTCTACAACTTCATGCGGTTTCTTTTCCGGTAATAGATTTCAAAATTGATTCTTCGTTTTTTGCGTCGGCGCACTTTAATTGATCTCTTTTATTCGCACATGGATTTGATTTAGAGTTTATATTGTGTTGGGAAGCATCGAATTGCGCCAAATGAAGTGGAACTTAAGACCGTATTGGGGTTTCATTGTCAATGCCTAAGTTGGAATCGACAACAGAAGACGTATCCGAGGTTTGTATTGAGGGCGTTTGGTGATTCAGCAAGTTCTGAAGAAGATAAGCGCATTCATGATGAAGCAATTGTCGTAAAGACTCGGACAGAAAACGTGGAGGATTCCCGAAACCCTGTTTCAAGATGGAAACACACTATTAGTTCTCTCCCTCCTGCTATTTTCTTGGTAATTTCTTCCTCTTTTCAATTTACTTATTGGAATGCTTCATTTTGTCTTGCTCAACCAAGGTGCCATTTTCTATCAAAAAAAGAAAGGAAGATGGAATATAAATATCCAAATTTCACACTTGTTTGACTTACTGATATGGCTTTATGAGTTTGGCGGCTCTCTCCTCATAAAGCTGAAACGGGTGGTTTGTTTGAAGGAAATGTTATCCAAGAAGCTGGGATTCACAGGCCAGATTAAAAGAAAACAACATTTTGGTATTTTTTTTAAGTTGGAGATATAGCAAGCAGTGTTGGCATGCCACATCAGTGTGTTTTGCAAATGTACTTTGAAATTCTGGTTTCTGTGGTATGTTTGTTGTGGGTCTTCACATTTGTCTACCCATGATCTTCTTTTTGAGGCAAAATATCTTTTTTCTTTTAAACTGGTGTAAGTTGGTGAGTATATTCAATTTTAATATGGGCTGACCAGCTTGGTCTAGTTCACGTTACTAGGTTAGAATGTAGGTGAAGAATTTTAAGGTTGATAACACTGGTGCTTATGCTTATGTTTTCCATTTGCCATTCCTTATATTTCTTTTGTGTCTTCAGATGAGAAGGTATTCTGGTAACAATTTCGCTGTGGGGATATGTGTTGCGGCAACCTTATTTGTCATTGCTGTGAGATTTTATGTGGCGAGGAAGTCTAGGTACAGTCGCCCTGGCTCTGTAACTGATCTTGTCAGGCGTGGCCAGCTAAGATCTGATAGAAGAGGCATGTATGATTCAAACCTGTGAGCTATGGGTGTTTGTTTCTTTATAGTTTTTAGACTGTAGTTTCGAAATGGAAAAGTATTCACAGAGACCATTTACATAGCACTATCAGGAAAATGTCATCTTGTCACCTGCTATGTGTTCGCTTTTCAACGATTTCTATGATTATGACATATTGTTTGATATGAAACTCTTCCTTGACAGCTCAAGGCCTCTGAAATATGAAGACCCATTCAATAACCCATTGGTGAAAATTGGTAAGAGCAATTCCACCATTGAGATGTGTGGAAAGGTATATCGTTTAGCACCAGTGACTCTTACAAAAGAGCAACAAGATATACATCAGAAAAGGAGGTCACGTGCGTATCAGTGGAAGAGACCCACAATGTTTCTTAGAGAAGGGGATTCAATACCGCCCGATGTGGACCCTGATACAGTCAGGTGGATCCCAGCAAATCATCCTTTTGCAACTACTGCAAGTGACATCGATGAAGATTTAGCACAAAACAACGTGTATCAGAAGCATGGTGTTCCATTCCGTATTCAAGCTGAGCATGAGGCACTTCAAAGAAAGCTTGAAGCCCTACAAAGTGTAAGCACTTTTAAAACTTACGGTTCACTTTACCAGCAAGGAAAATCAGACCTATCTGTTTGATATCCTTTAGTGATTCATTGCCTATAATGGATCAAGTAACCTCATAGGAAGCACTAACACTTCCCTTGGTTTGCATATTAGTGTCAGACACAGATCGATAGATGGACATGCTTTGGCACATGCTCAGACATGTTGCCAAATTATCTCGACTTCTTTTTTTTTCCAAAGATTTCGGACATGCTGGGAAACGCAGGGATACTTTGTAAGGCATTATGCAATTCTTCCCTTTAAATTGTGGTGAATGTCAGATGTCTAGAAGTTACTTAAGAATCGAAAAGATTAGAAGATGCTGTTTCCTTACGACCATAGGCTTCAACCAATGTAAAAACCACAAATTGATTGAAAAAGCGATGCAATACAAGTTTTTGGTGCTGTCCCCCTATTATTAGGACCATATTTTTGGCATTTTCAGGAAGTTTCAATCGGTCGCTGCTTCCCCTCTGGAGACATACTTGTCATGCTAGAAGTCATGCATGAAGCTTTGAATGGTTCCCCTTTGTTTAAAGTTTTTTCGTTGAATTTGGGTCCAATGATTTTATTGTGATTGCATAAATGTGAGATTGAGTGATGCTTGAAGCTTTTAATGGTAGAATGGATGTTGTACCTTACTATAATTAATGAACTTTGTGATCCCTATTTTGGTTAATATAAGGTTCCTTTTATTATGCAGTCATGAACTATGAATGTATTATCCCGTGTGTTTGCCATCTTCATGTCCTACTTTTTTGAAAAAGAATTGTGTCAGTCTATCTGTAAGCGCCCTATCCAAGTTTCCCAAATCCGTATCCATATTCATGCCCGTGCTTTTTATGGAAACAATGCATGCTTAATTTGTGGTCTTCTAGGACCACATGATAAAACCCAACTTGATTCCAATTGATGGAATTTTAAAACTAGTCCTACAGTTAATGGTCTTATATATGATATCTGCATCATCAATTATAATTCTGAAGCATCTGATTTCCTAGCGCAATCTTGAAATTTGCTACATTTCTGATGACTATTAGAAAATGAATGAATCAGATTATTCTTGTTTACTTGGTCTGTCATAAATATTTTCTAGTTGGAATTCATCTTGTTATGGAACTGCTCAAGTAAATATATGTTATTTTTGAGGCTTCCATTTTTAAATTAGTTTTACTATTTCTCGAGTTTATATTCCAGTGACGAATTTATAAGAAATATGAATACTATAAATACTGTTTGCTCATTTTTATAGTATTCATCTTGCTCATATTTTCTATGGTTCTGTTTGGCTAAAAGTATATCTTGGGGTTGATCTATATGAATTTTCATGTCTTTTAACACATGCTAGCAAATCCTTACTGATTGTGCGTTTGATATCATTTTACTTTGCGTGCTTGTAGGAGCAAAAATTAAATAATTTATTTGTTGATCCTGGAGTCGCCAAAGATTTTGAGAGACCTTCCAAATTCCATCTGAAGTCTGATGAGCAGAAAGAACAGAATCCTTCTAATAGTCAAGGGAGCTCTAAGCCTCCCGAAACAGATCGTGCTCACAATCCCTTTGAAAGCATTTGACCTCTGAGGGGGTGTGGAAGATCCAACCTTCATCTGATTCCCAGCAATATTCTCCTAACCTTCATAAGTTTTGTGCACTGTGGAGACCAAAAGTTAGAGTTTTAAGAAAGAAAAAGCCGAGTTGTTCATTTAGTGGAACCAGTTTTGAGTCCTCGTGTTGCCAAGTTCAGAGATCTAGTTTGAAAGCAGTGAAGACTGGAGAATGAGTAGAATCTAGTGTTTTATATGTTTCAGAAAAAAAGGTTTTATCTATCTTTACACACAATTGCATTGTATATTTGTTGAGAGCTTGGTGTTGGCAATATATTTGTAAAGGGACAATGATATCATCCAATCCAAACTCTAGTATAACTTCAGCACTGATTCACTTGTTCGTGACAATTGCTGGTTTTCCTTTTGTATCATATGCACTGAATAGAGGAAGTAATAGGAGTGGACTGTGAACAGCAGATCGAACTCTCTTTTACCTCTCTGAACAGTAATTTTAGTATTCATTTTTCTTATCCCTTGGCAGACGGTTAAGATAACTACAGCCAGCCATCAATGAATAAGCTTTAATTAAGCTAGGCAAATGAACATACATTTATTTGATCACCATGTGCGTCCCTGCTGTGATGTTTTCAACACACTGGAACTTGGATGATGGAACATGTTAAATCGAACCCTAAAATTGCAAGATCTATGCATGCAGCTTCGTCCAAGTTGTCTTACTAGGACTCTTTTAGGCATTTTGGTTGCTGACTTGATCATCCCCTGACATTGTACCTGTTCTGTCCCAATGATAAATACCAATTTACCGACACCAACTGTATTGTGCCATTGTGGTGGTGCTGGAAGTGATCGTGGTTGTGTTTTTTATTTCCTTCCCTCTGCTTCCTCTTCTTTTCTGCGAGTTTAGCAAATGGAGGGAGGGGAGGTTTCCTGAACCATTTTCCAAGATGAGTATTGCCGTGTTAACTTGATATCTTCCTTTATTCAAGTACATGGATTACACCCTAATTCAAACTTTGCCATACAATAACGCAAAACATTTTAATCCTCAATGTAATCACAGTGCACAAAACTCGCTGGAAGGAAGCTGAATTGTCGAGCGGTATCTTAGCAGCAAATGCAATGAAAGAACTGACATGCTGGTCAAAGTTCCTCATCATTCATTCTTGGTAATATCAGCCTGCCTTGCACCAACAGCAAAGAATTCTGTGATGACTTCTAGGGGCATACCCTTGGTTTCTGGAACCCTTAAGAAGATGAAGACCAAGGAGATGACACATACAGCAGCATAAATGCCAAAGACACCAGCGAGGCCAATTGAATTGAGCATCACAGGCAGCGTGTAGGTAACAATAACGTCACAAATCCAGAAAGCTAGGGCACATATGGCAATGCAGAGGCCACGAACCCGTGTAGGGAATATTTCTGCGCAGAGGATATTTGGGATTGGCCCATATCCCATAACAAAGCAGCAGAAGTAGACTATAACACAGATGGTTGAGATTACTGCATGAGCGATAGTTCCCAAGTCAAAAACATTGGCAACGACTAGGATGATGAGTGACAATATCAACACCGGTATAGTAGTGAGCAGCAGTGTCCTGCAATATGTGTGATAGCACATTTAAACCAATGGTGAAAGGAAAAAGAAGAAAGACACACTTTGATATAGATATTTATCATCTGCAGATTGTTTTCTAAACATGCATGGTTAAGAATTAATTAGTATTGCATGAAGCCAAATAAAAGTCTTCACAGTGGCTAACATCAAAAGACAAGTTTTTATTCCAGCAATTTTCTCATTAAGATGTGACAGAAGTAGCTCAAACACACACATCCCAGTCTTAGAGCTGCTGTACAATTGTACTAGATGAGTCCAATATGAAAAGTTGTCCAATAATATGAAACATGTAATTTTATCATACAGCAAATAAATCCAATGTTTCATCCAGCTCTCAAATGGTATAGAAGAGATAAATATTGCTCATTAGATTCATGAATGTGTATGTGCATATGCATATGCTTCTTCTTTTGAAGCAATTGGAATAGGACAGCTCAAAAAAGACAAAAAAAACACTTGCAATATAAACACAGTCAAGCGCAGGTTCCTGTAGAGTGCTATATGCACAACCTATCCAACACAGCCGAATGGTACCAGTGTTCTTGTCAGTTGATCTTTGAGAAAGTGTCAAGACAGAAACCCTGATTGTCATCAGTCAAAATTGCAGAATCGAAGAGGAAAAGAGGACAGAGAAACATGGAAAATAAGTTACCTTCTGCCTGAGACATCCACGAATCTCATGGCGACAGCTACACTAGGAAGCATCAAAAAATTTGTGAATGCACTGATAAGGAAAGAGGCAGACTCCGAACTAATGCCAAGGTTGGAAAGCAGAACTTCAACACCTGCCTGCTCAAGAATTTGAGGAGTGTAGTACATGACCCCATTTATGCCAGAAAACTGCACATACAACAAAAGAACATATGAGATGCAAGCAGCAGTGCAACTAACTATGAAGTTTAAGTGTCCTCAATCCACCCCAAAAAAAATAAACCCAAAAGGAAAAAATTAAGTTCAAACACCAAAATCATATTACAGGAAAATCACTTGCCAATTAGTTCTAAATGTCCAAAGAACATATACTTCTCTTCTCCTGAAAAAAAAGATATCAGGACATTGAATTACTGCCCAGCCACAATACATTAACTGCCCCACCACACCCATCTTATGTTAAACTCACTAGGCCAAAACCAAGGAAACATCAAGCAATAGGGATCAAGAGAATAATCCCTTAAAAATTAAGTGTATGACTTAAGGTAGGGATCAAGAGAATAATCCCTTAAAAATTAAGTGTATGACTTAAGGTATGTATCCCTGTTGGATAACTATTAAGTCTATAATCGTATGGGCCCTGTGAGGGAGTCCTATGTAAAATTCTGATGTCTTCGAACAAAAAGAGGAATCATTTTGTTTTAAATTAATGCAACAAGAAGTTGAGAAACTTACAAAGTCCAACTGAATCATCAGGCAGATAACATCTCATGCTGAGTATAAGAAAAGTTTCAGAGTGTGTGTCTGTGTTATCAGAATCTATTCAACCTTCCATAAATTAAAAATCCTCTCAAAGTTTCAGGACGACTGTATCAAGTTTACACCAAGACAAGAGAGGGCTCTTAGAAATAGGGCCAACAAGGTCACATACTTTTGTATTCTTTTCAATGAGGGGGAAGGGACAGTAGGTTGGGGGCAGAAATTATCAAAAGAAACTTTATGCTACCTGCTGAAGTATTTGAATTCCGATCCCAACAATCAATGCACGCTTGACTCCTGGTTCAAGAAGAGCAGCCCAAATTGGTCCTTTTGAAACAGTTTCAGATGGATGAACCATTGCAGGTCCAACGGGATGTTGATCCATAAGTTCCTTGGAATACAGAGCAGGCTGGCTTACCAGAGCAGCAGCCTGAATAAACTCACCATCGGCAGGACCATCACCATATGGAAGTGAAACAAGAGACCCACGCCTTGATCCAGGTACTCCCTCCTGGTGCAAATATATCCTTTTAAAGCCTCCTTCCTTCTTTCCATCTTCACATTCTCTCTCAGACCATTTCCATGCTAACTGCCAACCACCACCAATGCCCATACTACTGACTGCTTCGCCAGCATTTCCTTGCATGAGACTGCTATGCCGTCTCATGCTTAGAATGCTTCCATGGGAGGGAGGAGGGACCATGTCCTTTTCCATGCTTGTTGTTTGGCGTGAGATCAATGGGCTCTGCAAGTTGTCATCAGAGTCTGCCCCCCCAGCATCTGATGCATAACCCTCACCTTCCCTCTGCAAACTCTCTTCATCCCACTGTTCATTTTTACCTTGGGGCTCCGCTGTACTAAACATACTGCCAAAATTGGGAAATAGCATGCTTCGCATACTCCCTGCCTCAGGGAGCTTCTCATGGACACTGCCAAAGAGAGTCACAAGAGGATCCATAAGAGGCACACTCTGGTTTACCATGCTTCCTTGGCGGGACACAAGACCAAGACTACTATGTCCAGGCACAGGCTTGGCGACCCAGGAAAGGCCCTCCTCAGGTCCATACAATTTTATAGAGTCTTTTTCAGCAGTTGGTTCCTGATCATCCACAAATTCATCTGCTGGACCGATGATGTACTCTTCTAAAGATGTCTCCCCACCAACAGCCAGACCTTCAACCAGCAAAGCCATCTCACCTGTGGATGGAAAAGCATCAACATAATTAGCATAATTAAGAAAGGATAAGATTAAAGTTATACCACACCACCAAGTGTTCCTAGTTCCTAGTTCTAGTTGAAAATCATAGAAACTTAATAAGAGTAGGGCCCACCAAATTGGTGACATATTCAAACAAAAGACAATTCATCAAAGTTCAAGGATTTGGACTTTTCAATGAAAAAATGGTATTGTTCTGATAATAGACATCAGAATTGTTCTAGCATTTCAAATGATTCTTCAAAGATTCTTTGGATGATATGCAGGGCAAAAAAGATTGGACAACAATATCACAAGAATGAAGATATACACACTAAGTGAACAAGACATTAGACATTTGTCCTCATCAAAAAATAACATCTTGGGTTATTTGAGTTGTTTGGGCTTTGTTGGGTGGCCCCTTCAATCTATCTCATCTGTGTTCTTGACAGAGTACAAATGGGGTGGTAGTGGAAAGGGGGTTCCTCTTTGGCATTGTGCGTTCTTTGCAATTGTTTGGGTCATTTGATTGAAAAAAAATTCGAGAATTTTCAAGGACAAAAAGAAGTTGTGGAAGGTTTGTGGGCCCGGGTCTTTTTCCACTCCTTTTTTTGGGTTTCACTGAAGGATTTTGAGGATATCCCTCTTTTTTGTTTACATCAAGTTGGATGGCATCTTGTGGAAGATGATTTTGAAGTTTTGGTGGTTCCATTTTTTGTATTTTTGTTATCATTGTAATAGGGTTGGACTTCTTGTCCACCATTGCTCAGATAATGTTATCTTCAACTATTAATGAAACTTTGTTTCTTATAAAAAGAATAACATCTTGGACTATGACTAAAAGCTTCTACGGCAACCATGTGGAGTAAAGACGAGTAGAGATTATAACATAAGGCATCCAAGAACTTCAAAAAGCATCAAGGTATCCACTACGTTGATGGTCATTTATATGGAAGTAAAACGTTTGCGCTAGATAAAGAATTAGTTTAATGATATTAACTGCAATTTTTTGATTATATTAATGCTTCAAAAACAAAACTTTATGCTTGTGGAGTAAAGAGACATGGCCGGCAAAATCCCTTTCTTCCACAAAAGTTAGGCTCTTTTGAGAAGGTGGAGGATTTGGCTCTCCATGTGTTTCTTTCCTATGTGATAAAAAAAAAATTCATTTGTCCTACATCAGATTTGCATGTGCGCATGAGCCTCAAGTGGTAACAAAGACGAGGTGTAAACCTCAACGTCGCGAGTTCAAATCTTAATAACCCATTGAGGCTCTCATAAATATTCTAATTCTGGCGTGGATGACTTACCTCTACCCGAACTAGAGAAGAGATTAGTCCAGGTTCGTGTATGCTGGCCCGGATACCCCTGACCATTGAACTTAAAAAAACCACCTCTACAAGTTAAGGCCTTCTGATGGTGTGTGAAATACATTTATACTATTTCTTTTCTATGTGATGAAAAACATGGAGTAGAGAGTACTAACACCTACATGTCAAGTTTCTGCCAACTGCACAAGTTGATTGCAAAGAACAATAAGTTGATGTTCATCTATATGTTAACAAAATCAATTTTCCAAATAAAGTATTACTTTGATAACATTAATTCCCTAAGCATTCACTGATGTGTTCTTCATCTCAACACAAGATCTGCTCACAAAGTAAACATACTTATGCTTTTTACACTTTTTTGATGTTTTTAATTCTTTCTCAACTCAACAAAGCCTAAATCCCGACTATTTGGGGTCAGCTACATATATTTTCTCCATTGCACTCTATCAAGGGTTATATGTTCCATTAGAGTATAAGCTATGGTGTCCATTTTTACTACTTCATTCACTATTATTTTAAGTCTACTTCTACCACTCGTATTACTATCGATATATATCAAATCAGTCTTTCTCGCTGGTGCATTATTAGGTCTTCTATAAATAAGTTCAAACCACCTTAGTCGATTCTCTCTTAATTTATCTCATATTGGTGCTACTTCTATGGTTTTACAAATATACTCCTACTATTGTATCGAAAATTCAATTATTTCTGAAACTTCCAAGGTTTTTGCACTATCGTTATAGTGCATGACATATCTTGCATAGGTCTAATTCATGAGCATGTGCTTATATTCATTTATTGCACATATAATCAAACATCTGCATGCACGAAAAGAGTACTATTGAAGTATGTGATAAAATTACTAGATAATACTTGTTCTACCAAAACAAACTGTGTAGGCTAAATACAATTCTTATAGTTGCTCAAGCAGCAGGAGTCAAAACAAGTAACATCCTATGTAGTGCAGCTCTTTAAAAAGTGAAGGGAAATCCTCGTATAGATATTCATCCGGTAAAAGATAAATGCCATGAATGTAAACAAATATATGACACCAGATCAAGTGAAAGAATTGCATGAGTTTGTTTTGACGAAGAAAGCAATGATCCTTTTTTCGACAATTAGCCTGTGGACCTGATGGCACGAAGCTTTATTGTCTAAGTTAAAGGAAACTATGACATCTTATTTTTTCTAAAGCATATCTATAAGAATCTAGTTTCACCGCCAAAGCTCTCATGTCAAGTTCCAAATACATCTGTGGTACATGAGTATTGAACTTTCAATATCATGCTGCACACAGTATAAATGTATTGGCAAGGCATATGCAAATAGACAAGTGGGAGCTTAACCATTTGACTAGGGGGAGTTTAACCATAGGTTACCTGTAATGCAGGAATGATGAGATGTGCTCTTAAGGTAGATCTTATGGCGGTATACAACTCAGCTAGATGGAAATTTCCTTTTTGTAGTGCAGTTGACTCCGCTGGGTTTCCTAAGGAAAATAGTAAATTGGGACAAAACTCATATTGAGTGGAGTTGAGTTGTGGTTACTCCAATGTACGGAGTGAAATATGTGGAGACAAAAAAAACTAGTGACCATGTAGGAAATTGGCTTCTTTATGTGAAGAATCCCAGTTCAATATTTTGGGGGATACCATTATATCTACTAGGTGCCCTTGATAGAGCAGAAAAACAAGATTCATTTAGCCGACCCCCCCAAATAATTGGGATAAAGTTTTTTGTTGAGTTGAGTAGAGTAGAGGAGACCATAATATCTACTAGGTAGAGAGCAGAAGTGCAGAAGACTGCAGGTGCCTATTAAACTCAACTCAGCCTAATAAACTCACGAGGTTACTTTTGAGGTACATGCAGTCTGCAAACACATTTCTCCAGAGTTTTGATAAGCTGGAGGATGCTTATCTTCACAACTACTTCTCTTATCCCGTGATGTGGACAGAAAAAAGTGCATGCAGAACAAAGTAAGCTCTTATTCTCTTGTAACTCTCATTTCATTCAGGATGTCAATGCTTTTGGCTGAAAGCAAAATGAAGTATCCACACAGAATCCCCATCATGCAAACATTAAGAGAAGGAAATTTCTACGCTGATAGGATGGCGAATCTGGGAATTCAGCAACAGGAACAACCCGTTGTCCTGGACCGTCCCCCAAGTTCAATGGTGAGCCCACTGGAAAACGACCTTGCTAGCATCTCCTTTGTTGGAGGATATAGTTAATGTTTTTTAACTTTCCACTGTACCAAAAAAAGAGCAAAATGAAGTATGCTACCAGACACCCTTTTCTCGAGGTAGTATAGGCAAGGATCAAAATTTCGTTTCGAAGTACCGTTTCGGTCAACTCAAAAATAGAAACGTTTCGGAAACATTTCGGAAACGCAATGGAAACGCAGAAAAATATGAAAACGCATAAAAACACAAATGCAATCCATTAATTTATAAAGATATGCTAAATAATTTATTAATTCAACATATTTATTAGGTTAACATCAATTTATACAAGAATAAATTTAAATTTGAGGGAAAAAAAGGCTTGACTTGAGGCGAAAGTCACTTAAATTAGTTTCAAACACTTAATTTTTATGGAATAAACACATTTTTACATAATATTAAAGTCTTATAATACACATGAAATGCTAATGAGTACATACTTACATGGTTACATCCATTCCCCTGTGGAGTGTCGAGCAGGCTCATACATCGGTGTAGGCTCTGGGTAGCTACTTAGAGAAACTCCATATGTGACATAAATATGATGACAATAGTTACTCCAAATCATATTATTACGGTAATATAATCCAATTAATAATACTATTTTATTATAATACTAATAATGAAGGGTATCAAATTAAATTAATGATACTTATGTATACTTAAAAATTAAATGTAATTGCAGTGGGTATTAAATGTAATTACTGTAGGTATTAAATATAATTACATTAGGGTATTAAATGTAATTGTTAATACTTATAACAAAAAAAAAAGCAAAAAACTTGCACAACAGTGAGGTATTAAATATAATTATAGTATGTATTAAATATAATTATAATGGGTATTAAATATAATTATAGTAGGGTATTAAGTGTAATTATTTATTCTTATAACAAAAAAATTATAAAAGACAGAAGAGCAGTGGGAATTAAATGTAATTATAGTGGGATATTAAATATAATTATAGTGAGTATTAAATGTAATTACAGTGGGTATTAAATGTAATTATAATAGGGTATTAAATGTAATTATTCATAATGAACCGAATATATCACTGTTTTGTCGAAACGGTTCGAAACAATGCCGTTTCGACCGAAACGGTCCGAAACAGTACCGTTTCGACCGAAACACTGGAATTTTGTGATTCAACTACTGTTTCGTTTCGGAGTGTTGAAATTCCGAAACGTTTCGGACGTTTCGGACGTGTCGACACGACATTTTGATCCTTGAGTATAGGTAATAATATGCCTGTTTTATGCTTTCACAAAACTGGGCCTTACAGAATGAGTCGTATTCTAATTCTAAGATGCACACTCATTTTATAGCCTATAGCAAACCATTTAGCATCCAAGTCAAGGTTACCAAGTAAATCCATGAATATATAAAGAGATTAAACTGATAGCTCAAGACAAAAGAATAATTATTCGCAAATATGAAGCACTAATGAATGAACCTGAAACATCTTCCCTGCCACGTAGTTTCTGCAGAACTCGTTTTGCCTCAAGCATTCTTCCTTTACTCACAAGCCATCGAGGAGATTCGGGTAAATACAACACTGTCAATGCAAAATAAATTAGAGAGGGAACAGAAAGAACTCCGAGCATCAATCGCCAGCTTGGTGAGGCCATCAAGGACATTCCGAAAACCATACAGTATGCCAAAAACATTCCACCGGAACCAGCAAATTGTGGAAGAGTATTTAGCATTCCCCTTATTTCTGAAGGGGCAGTTTCAGATACGTACAAAGGGACCAGAGTAACTGCCAAACCAATACCAAATCCATCTAGTAGCCTTGCTACAAGCAGGACATAGACATTAGGCGACCACAACATTATCAAACCACTTAAAAAATAGAACATAGATGAGAGGATAAGCATTGGACGCCGACCAATCCAATCTGATATGGGCCCTGAGCAAGTTGTGATAAGTGTGGCTCCAATGAGTGACATTGCCACGACGAGACCTTCTATAGTAGTCTCTAAAGTAAGCTCCTTCTTTATGTAGACAACAGCTCCTGCAATTGTAAAAATATAACTAGGAAAAATCAAGGTTTCTTTTTGCCTCCAGCAGTTGCTAATTAACGACACAGAATGTCGAGCAAGGAATGGGGTTTTCCTTTTGCACCTTTCTTAAGAAGAGAAGAAGCTAAAACATAGACAAAGAAGCAAAGAAAAGATAGTCTTCTGTCACCGAACCAATGAACATGATATGCCTACCAGAAGGATTCAAATCAGTTAAGTCAGTGTTGTTCTCCTCCACAAAAGTGGCATTATTATTAAGGGAAGAGGAACTTCCCATCTATAATGCTAAAAATAAAATGGAAATTTCTTCAGGGAGCATTACTGGGTTTAGATTCAAAAAGCAATATTGAGCATCCGATGAAGAAAGGTACCTGCAATGGTTGCATTATCCCAACCTTGCAAAAAATTGCCAATTGTGGCAGCAATAGCCACTAGCACAGCCCCGTTCATCTTTCTGATTAATGAACTCAACTCCCAATCTTTCAAAATAATCTGAAACAGAGAAACACAGATCAATGGATTGAATAACTGACCATTCCCATCAACAATCCCGATCTAATAAACTCTCCGTCAGGGGATTTAAATCACTGCAGTCTGCAGAAATGGCAGTGGGTTTGCATGCCCCAATTCTAGTATCTAAACAAACCCATGGTCACTGTATTAATAAATCACAATTCTGCTTGTCTGATGCCATTATATACTCATATACAAACTAGTATTTATAATAACAAAATCCAGGAACGAATAAACAAGAAAAATTCATCAACATCAATAAGTCTAACCTAGTGACAAAAAGAATTCAGCGATCCAATGACAGAAAACCTTGTTACCTTCTAGGAACCAAAAGGTCAGCTTTGAGAGACACTTGAAATGAGAGCAAAGATCTTGGACTATCAAAAGTAAAGCAAAGAGGCTCGTGGGCGTGTGTGTGTGTGTGTGTGTGTGAGCCCGATAAGAGTACAGCTAAATGGCACAAAAAGCTTTCCTCTTTAGGGACATCAACGTAAATATCTACTGACCAAAAGAAAGAAAAAAACACAAATATCAGGGAACAAGCTAGCTGGGTTTCTTGAATGGAAATCTTCGGTGGATACTGACAAATTAAAGCTTCAAATAGAAGTTGCAGAGAGTGAGAGAAAATGGTTCAAAACGGAAAGGACGCACACCAACAACCCTTCGGCATGTGTCAACATACTCATTAATTTTTTGACTGGAAAGAACACACATCAAACATGAAGGAATGAATACCAAGAAGAGAAGAACTCAAATAGAATTAAAGTCTATAGACAAACTTCAAGTTTGATTTCTGAAGATTACTAGGTAATTCAAAGGGGAGAAAAAAGAAATTTTGAAATTCAATAAATTTGAACTGGTTTGGAGAAATTAAATTAAGTTTTAAGGTTACAATCGGAGAAAGTAGAGAACAGACAAATCAACCAACCCACCTTGACCCTCCAACCAAGTCCAATTGGATCCAGAAACAAAGTGTTATACGTATTGTAGATTGTATGAAGGAGGTACTAGGGTCTCTAAAGAGTTGTAATCAATGTACCTTTCTCTGTTATTACTATTTGGCTCCGTCCGCTGGGAATGGACAAAAGCTCGTCTTCTGATACGAGTGAGGGATCGAAAGAGCGACAGATGGGAGTGTCTGAGTGAGCGAGTGAAGGAGACTGGTTGTCCACGATTTTGGCCCTGTGTTCGTGCTAAAAGACTGAATAGACATAATAAGTTCCCATAATTATGCAAATCATGACTTATATTCTATTCTCTACGTATCTCTTTTGCTTTAACTATATATATAATGATGTTTCGGTATACTTAAGAGAGGGGTGGGTCAGGGTCAGGGTCAGGGTCATGTGTCTGACAAAAAAAAAAAAAGGTATTGTTTCACCCCCCTAATAGGAGGAGATTATTAATCGTTTCCAGGTAAAGAGTTACAACAAAAAAAATGTTTGATAAATACTTTAATTTATATCAAATTTAATAATAGTTCTACATTAATTTTCTTAAAAAAATTAATCAAATTCATTGTCCCAGTCCAAAATCCCATCGATCTCTTCCATCCCACCGGAGGCATCCACAAGTTTGTTTCTTCCAATCAATCACTGACCTTATAAAAAGAAGTGATAATATTCTTAACATTTTTCCCATGCTTATTCTTCTTTTGGTTGCACGCACCGTCTGCTATAGCTTTAGGCTTGTATTTCTTTTCTTGTACCAGCTCATTCTTCTCTTTATCATGCCATTGGCTGTTTCCTTTTTCTCTGTTCACCGAACTCCGCATATGACAATTTATCAGAGACACCATGGACAATCCTCAAATGAATGAATTTCAAGATTATTATTTTTTTGACTATAATTCATACACTAAACTTCGAAAAAGAAAGTACAAATATAAATATAACATGTTCAAAGATTTATTTCATTTGACACATATATAGACATGACACACATCATAAAGCTACAAAACACAAATCATGTAGAGAGAGTAAAGATGGGTTTTTTTTTTCCCCAAAAAATTGGCCAAGTCTTCCGCGTGTTTTTCCAATTTTTTATGTATTCAAAAAAACATTTTTTTTAAGAAAATTGGTCATACTCTAACAAATTTGCTGGAAAAAAAATATACTTACCAAACACATTTTTATTTTTGAATTTTATTAAAAGTGAAAATAAAAATGAAAAACTCAAAACTGGAAAGTAACAAGTGTGGATTGTAAATCTGTTTTCGCAATCAACAATGCTATTTGGATAAAAAACATTTGTTGACTCTCAATATTACTATTATTGACTTAATTGTGAAGAGAATTACAAAATATAAGGGTGATAACCGTGTTGTATTAGATCAGATTTGTATTTAGTATTAATTTAACTTATTTAATTAATCGTATCGTGTCAATCTATTTATTTTTGTGTCATGTTCGTATCTAATACTAGTCAACCCTAACATAGCATGTTTAATTAATCCAATTATGTCGTGTCAATTTATTTATTTTTATACCATGTTCTTGCGGACTCATATAACTTGTATTTAATGCTCAGTGTTATTTCTTATTTTCTCTTGTCTCAATATTTTTTTATCTAAATAGAATTTCTATTTCACAATTACGTTAATTTGGAAAATACTAATATGACTACTAAACAATTAAAAAATGTGGTAAAGAAGGTAAAAAAGTTTCCTGAAAGGGTTGTGATTGGGAAGGCCAGAGGCGACTGTTTTCGATTTCTCTACGCGAAAGTTGGAGATGGCGTTTATGAAGGGAGAGCCGTTGGTAGCGAAGCTGGCATTGCTGGCCAAGTACGGGGTGCTACCGGGAGCCATGATAGCTGCTTTGATCTACTCTCCTCCCGATTACGCCTCTACCAAGAAGCATCATGATTCCTCTTCTCCATCCAAGTAGATACGCCCCGCTCCTCTTTTCTTCCCCACTCTTCCAACTGGTACGTAAACGTGTTCTTCTTATTGTCTTTATGGTTAGGGATTCTATCTACTCTACTCATAGATGTTTTATTAATTTGAAATTGACGTCCGACTTACCATGCTTGATCTAGGGTTTACGATTCTGCTACTCAATTTTCTGATTAGGGATTTTTTTTTTGTATTTTTATCTGCTTGTTCTAGGCTCGAAAGGTAGATTATTGGAAACGTCAAAATCTCGGACTGTGACAACAGTGTTAATTGATTAAAATTCTCATTTTCTTCACAGAAAAATTGAAGTCCCGATTGATGTGCACGAATTATTCTTATGATATTTATTACAGTTATGCTAGTCGTTACTAGGGTTTTGATATAGATTTTTTTTCGATAAGAAATTGTGATATGGATTTAAAATCTAAAGATTTACCACATATTTGAAATCACTAACTTTTGGAGTCCATTGTTTGGGTAAAAGGATTTAGTTAATGGATTCTTGATTGAAGGAGTACAATTGTTTTCTAATCTATAGAACTTCTTGTAAAATCAATTGGGGCCATTGTCTCATCTAGTGTGGATTGGGGATTGAATCAGGCCACCTCCATTCACTACCAAAATAACAAGGCCAATTTTACACCATCCCTGGATGGCTACAAAGGTTGAGACCGAAACCACATTTCCATTTGTCCCCTGTCTAATATGCATGCTAAGTATCAACCGATATCAATTCGACTTAGCCGAGTTATTTCTGATTTAGTACCTTCAAATTTGATACCCCTCCACGATTTGTGTAAACTAAGAGACTCGTGTAACTCGACTGAGTTGTTCGAGACATCTCCGATTCAACCTTCAGTTGTTTGAGTCATTGTCATTGAATCGACCAATTTCATTGCTATTGAACTTTTGCTTCTATGTAGCATTCCATATGTATCACCCATTATATTCCGCAATGCTATGACCTTTGTATCTTAATACCTCCGAGTCAATGATTGGTATTGCGGCCTTGAGCCATGTTGCGGGGAGGGGGGGGGGTTCGAGAGACACTCAAAAGGATTTTAGGAGGGAGAAGACAATGGTGGTCAAACTAGACAAGAAAACAAACCCAAATATATAAATGCCCTATATTTGCATCAAATGAAGTTTTCTTGGGAAAAGACTAACGTCACCCTATTGTAGGGAACATTGACATTTCCATGTATATATATATATTTCCAAGCACATTTATGATGTATTATGTATATCTAGAGAGAGAGAGAAAGAGATGTACAAATATAAAGTAGATTTTTTATTTCTCAAAAGTAAGTATTTTTTTTGGTGGGGAGAGAGTTGCATACGATTATGAGATAGTAAAACGGAGCAGTACTCCATCAATTGCTTCTGAACTATACTAAACTAGTCGATCCTCACCTTTCGTTTGTTTTAAAAAGGCTTTTGGCCTTGTTGCTTTCATAGTAAAACTTGGATGATGATTCGTACCCTCTGTAGCTTACAAGTTTACGTCCATCCATAGTCAAATACAGTTCCTTTCGATTTCTCCCTGGTAGCTGCTAGCCGAGTCCGGCCAATTGTGTATACACTAGCCAAGCTGACTTGATGAGGAATCCGTTCTAGCAAACAAACACAACCCTTACACACATGTGGGAGCACTCCTTCGACCCTTCCTGCATATCCCTATAAGACTGAGTAGGCAGGTCAAGGTCCTATGAGGTACCCACTTCTTGGAGTACCCTCTGTAGGCCTACAATCAAGTTCATGAATTTTAGACCTCAAATCCTTGGTGTTAACATTTATGGATTTTAAATCTCTATTTCGTGCAACTATTCATCGCTTAAGCCATAAATGAAAATAGGTCCTAAAACTTACTGCAAAAAATGATAGATTAGAGCCAGACCAAAACATGTGTTGCAAATTATAGTAATTATTTCTTTCTTTTTCTTTTTTCTTTTTAAACAACAATTGCTATTTGCTTAATTAATTAATTTTGATTTTAGTGGAACCCATTAGAAAATGTTCATACCAGTACTAATATGATATTTCTCTATGATTTGAATCCTTTTCCGAAGTATGGCATTTTCCTTTTTTTTTTTTTGGTTGAAGACGTGTGAACTTGTGCAAGAGAAATGACAGTGAAGTCTGTGATTTCTTTTATGGAGTGTACATTGCCACTATAGCATATTCTAATCCAACTGGGTAAAAATAATAGCTTCAACATGAAAACATCTTTTGTTTTTAAAATAGGGAGAATTTCATTTTGCACCCTGAAAGATTTAAAAAATATTGTAATGTGACCCTTCTATCAGTTTTTATTGCTTATTCCTTCAAAAACCATCACATTGACGTTGACATACTGAGTAACGAAAACTAATAGAACGGCTACATTGCAAACACTTTTAATGCATTGAAGGTGCAATGTGAGAAATCTAATATTTGAGGGTGTAAAATAAAAATTCTTAAATCTTTTATTGTGCAAAGTGTAATTCGCCTTTTAAAATATGGGCATTGCATAAATTTTGTGGCCTATGGCAATTGAAAACATTTTCCATCTCAAATTTGTTGCACTAAATGACATCAGTGGAATCAAATTAAGAGAGAATGAACTTGTGTATTTCTGACTGGTATAAAGATCCATTGTTGCACCAGCGATAAACAATGATGATCAACCAATTGATCGAAATACTAGAGGTAGAGATAGATTAAAATTAACTTCAAATTAAATTGTATAAAATGACATGGCAAATTGTGTTTAGTAGATCATATGACTATTGATTGAGCACAATGACAAAACATGATTTATGTAGCCAATTTCAAGTAGTTGGGGCAATATTTTGTTGTGTTACGTTGAGTCCTATTGGTCCAGATCTTTGTATTTACTACTTGTGGTTAAGAAAAGATTGTAATGTTTCTAGATGCCTTTCTTGAGCATTAGAATGGATATTTCAGTCATCGATTGTGCTAGGGGTGTGTTACTTGAGCATGTTTATAACAAAATTCCCGTGCATTATGCTTTCTATGTTTTCTCTTTCCCTGTAGTCTTACTTATGGATAAGCCTAGGTCTCTTTGGTAATTGTTTGAAGTTGGAACCACAGTTTCTGATGGCCCAATTGGGCGAAGTTCTAATTCAGCTTGTTGACGACAATTATAAGCATTAAAAAGTATAAGGTACACGCATGCAACTTTATACAAAGGCAGCAGCAGCACATCTGTTCTTACAATTGGCATGCCTTCTCCTACAAGAACATAGGATATATTATATAACTAACTGGTACTATTACTTTTGACCCAGGAACTTTATTGACCACTATGCATCTTTGCAGCAGCCTAGAGTTCCTTTGGATGGAGCTGGTATGTAGTAATCTTCATAGTCACTTCGTTGCTGTATTTTGGTTGTAGGCTGGTGGGAACTTGAATATGTTGTCCCAATGAACTTTTTAAGCACTCTTTCTTGACTTGCTCTACCAACAATTGAGGAGCTTTTAATAAATGCCGATTACTTCTGTGGTACCATTGTGGAATGTATAATCTTTGTGCATGGACTGCTTTTTAATTGATCCTTTTCTCCTTTTTCGTTGCGCTCTGAGTATTATGTATCATGTTGAAATTTGTCCAAAGGTTTGTTCTAATCTGCAGCTGCGGATTAGGCCTCAATATGAATTCGTAGCTTAATGTTTAGCTCTATGTAGTGCCCTGCAGCTGGCCGACACAAAACATTTAGAGAATGCAACTTATTTCTACATAAGATCTCATCCTTTTGTGGACCAAAGTGATACAAACAAACCAGTCCAAAGAAAAAATAAACTCGAATACTGTAACTGTTGCATCATTAATTTTGTTAGGCGTCTCACTTAATATATAAGGGAGGCTTCCTTCACTATATATTTGAGTGTGTTATGTACAACATGACCGAAAATTGTGTTTTTTGGCCAACTGCAATCACTACCTTTTAGCATGAGAGGATAAAGAAAGGCCATCAAAGAGCTCTTAGCATCCCAAGTTTTCAACAAATGGTTGGGGTTGGGAATCTAACAACAAAGTTACGACTTATCTTTTGAAGTCCCGGAAAAATCACTTTGTATTACAAGTCTACAGACATGATGAGTTGCATCGTTACTGCGTAGGATATGTCACGAGCCTTGTGTTCAAATGTTTCCTTTTGATGGTCTTAACACCTTATGCTAAGAGCAAGGTACAAATCATTTTGAAAAATATTAGTTTGAGATTTCCCCTAATGTTGAATTGTGACATTTTTTAGGGATATGTGGTTCTTCATTTCACTGGTAATATTATCAGGGGATAAGGTATTTGAGATGGAGTTTAATAGAAGACACCAAACAAGAGGAAAAGTCTCGCTTTTATTCAATCTATGCAACATGTGGAGGGAAGGACTGGTTGTAATTTCTCTGCCTCTTGATTGTTGCATATAAATTATCTATGTTGTGTGATATGAAAACTAATATATCAATCAATCAATCAATCAATCAAAGAGGGTTGATATTACACTAACCTAATAAAACCTTCTTCTCATCTTGTGGTGTGGGGTATAATAAAGCCAGTTGAAATTGATCAATGCTGCAAGGACAACAAACACTCGAGTCATGATGCGCATTCATGTTCTAAGATAATATAATCTATCTTACGTCCTTGTACGTATGTTCCATCTATCTTTGCTTTTGTTTTTTGTTTTTTATATTGTCGTCGTTGTCGGCGTCAGCCTTATATTTTGTCAAATATTTTTTTCTCTGCTACTTCTTAATTTTTTATTTTTTATTTTTTACTTTTCTCTTTCAAAGATAAAAGGTTTAACATTTGACCTCTCGTAATATTATTTTATTTATCACATAACAGTCTATTTTGTTCTGCAAAAAAACAAATATTATTTCACGTCATATACAGAACATAAGACATCATTTTGTCTTCATGGAAGACGAAACCAGAAGAACCCCAGGAACAGTAGCATATGACTATGGGATGTCGTACCTGTTTTTTTTTTTGTCGTTATCTGTGATGAAAGTGGTTGTGGACGTGCCATTATTAATTAACGAATATTTGGTTGGCAACACCCCATGCCATACTTTGATTGATTCATACAGTATACTCTCTTTTATACACCAATCGATAGTGCTGTTTCACTACACACAACACAGGCCTACTAGACTAGGGGTAGCTAATCGGGTCCTGCAAAACCTAGCCATGTACAGTTAACTGCACATGCATGCTTGCAGGAGGGACCCAAGTCAGAAAAATTACACGTGACGTACATTGTCAATACAAAATTATAAATGTCCAACGAATGCTTAACCCCTATCTATTTCTTAGATTTTTTTTTTTGTTTTTGTGAGTAAACCAACTTATATGTACCATAAACTTTTTTTGTGATTTTGTGACAATAGTACCATGTGGTGTGTAGTGTCCACACTGAAAATTTTCTGCCCAATTCCCATCATCAATCTTACAAACATATCCCCAGCCAACACCACCACCACAATGCCATTCTGTCCTTTCTCCACCACCACGTCGGTCCTCCCCCAAAGTGTTTAAAGCATCAATTCACGAAGCAATAATGAAGCAATACAATTACAAATCAAGGAGTGTAACTCTACAATCACATAACAATAATGAAGCAATACGAAAAAATAATAAGCAATACAAATGATAGACAGCATAATCTCTCTTAAAGGGATCAAAATGGAAACTCATAAATCTGAAGCTGCAGCACATATTTATCCATATATAACATAAATGAGTTACGTGCACGGACTGCTTATGATGGGTGGCAGCCCACAACATTTACAGCAACATTGCATACATAATAAATTTCTATAGAGGAAGGTATGAATATTGTATGTACTGTATAGCCCATGCTTATAGCGCTAGGACCAGAAGATGTTAATTAAAGATGGAAAGGCCAAGAATCTGCCGTGGCTTTGATGGAAGGATCTACAAACACCTGAAAGCCGGCATTGTTGAAAGCAACTGGAGTACTGGACATGTCATTAAGAGCATCTGCTCCAGCACCAGATGAGAACCCCATTACACTGCAATCCCACCCAAGAAATAAAGGATTCTTATAGGTGGTGCTTTGCTGATTCTTATATGCCCCGCGTAACTTAGCATCAGATTCAGATAGTTGAAAATGGAAAAAGTTGGCTTCTGTCTTGCACTGTTTTGGAATAGTGGCTGCTGCTGGTTCCTGATGTGAGAGGAGAGACTTGAAGAGGATGGATGGTGATGGTGATGGTGATGGTGATGGGGATGGGCCGTGGTAGTTGGTGTCTGTGTCTTTGTTTGATGTGGTGATGCTGTTGGTGTTGGGAGTGGGTAAAAAGGAGGGTTGGAAGAACCCATTTATTGAAAACAGGTTTGGTTGGGAGACAAGTGGGTGGGTTAGAGATATCAGCTGGTTACTTTCTTGACGGTGATCAATGAGAAAAGAGTTTTGGAGGGAATGCATTGGGTGGTTTTGGGATGGGGATTCCAATAGTGTTGTTGGGGTTTCAAGCAGAGGAGGTAGGGAACAACTGGTGTTGGGAGATGAGGAAACTTCCAACAGGTAGCTATTATGTCCTTGGAGCACTGGGTTTTTCTTCTCACCCATTTTGTGCACTATTCTGCATATTACCCATTCCTCCTGCAAATTAAAAGAGACATTTCGCAATCATAATTTACACGAACTAAAACATATATATATATCAACTAGAGTAATGTTATTGAAATCCAAAAAATTGAACTAATTTATTAATTTAATGACGTGACAATAACATAATCACATAGTATTATTGTGACGATAATAACATTACACTATGAACTAACACTGCTACGTTTTCTTTAACTTCTGTATTTTAACATATAGTTGTTTCTTTCTCCGGTCTGAAACAATTTCAAAGTGCAGGCACTTTCAATATAAAACATGCTCTATCTAATCTATCTATCAGAAAAAGAAACGAAAAAGAAAGTAGAGCAACTATGATAAGTTTCAACCATATATTGTGTTGGTTACTGATCTTCTACAAACAGTACGTAGCTTTTTCGATTCTCTTTTCACAATGATGTCAAAAATAGTCAAGTGACAGTGGGCAACTCCTAATCGGCAGGTTTTCTATTGCCAATCTCAAGGTAAGTCCCATCATCCAAACCCACGAAGAAAAGAAGAAGTCAAACCCTAAAACGAATTGTTCAGGGGAAAAAAAACCCTAAAACGAATTGTTCAGGGAAAAAAAACCCTAAAACGACAAAAACAAAATATTTGGGTGTAGGGTATCATAAATTCGATTATGAGGGCGCACGTTAGAAGTGAAGCATGCGTGTGGGTGTTACCTTGCACGTGTGACTACTGTAGGAGAAGTCGCCGTCAAGGCGGTACTCGTGCATGACCCATTTGGTCTTCTCACCACGAGGGGCTCTGCCCTTGTAGAAAACCAGCGTCTTCTTCATCCCAAGCAGTGAACCACTCGAAGCACTGTACACCTCTCTGTCTTTCCCTGTCGCTTTCCAATACCCAGCCCCTGTGGCTCTGTTTGTTCTCAACCCAGTTGGGTACTTTCTGTCTCTCAAGTTGAAGAAATACCATTCTCTCTCCCCCATTTTCGCCACTTCTGTACAAATACAATCACACATACGTTGCAATGATCATAAGATCAATCCAGTTCACCAATTTTTTTTTTGATAATGAGAGTAATTAATTTGAGAGAAAAGGCGAAACTGCAACTAAAACCGACTCTCTCTCTCTATCTCCAGTTTTTCCGGCTGAGCATTGCGCTTGTCTCAACACGAGTCAATGTGAAAATGTTTGATATTTTATGGTTTGTACAAGGAGAGAGATTTTTTGGCCAAGACTGTACGTATGACTGGCACTAAAATGTAGGACATGTATCATGAAAATATGGGGTGGCTGTAAGAATAAAACGCAATAACCAAAGAGAGATATGTCTGAATGATTTAGGTCGAAAGCTGCTGAGTCGTTTATTAAATTCTGGTTCTAAATGTACTAAAATCCTTATATTCATTGAGTTGTTTGTACATGCACACAAACGGGAGTAAGTACTGGACAAACAACTTGAGCCACAAGATTGCAGAATCAATGCTGTGTGACGAATCAACTATAGTGCTCCGGTCTGTGACTTCTGTCTTAGCTCAATAAACAAAGAAATTGTTGGAATAGTTTGTGGCATTATTTGAGACAGACTGAAAAATATGTTTATTGATGTTTTCCATGACTTCAAAATATGTCTGAAGTCAGATTAAATGTTACACCTATTAATGAATTTGAGAGTTCAGATTTGTGCAGTATACGGGGACATGCAAAACAAGTAAAGCTCAAGAGAAATCAACTATTCTTGTACATAGGTTAACCTTCCCATGCTATATTATGTCATTGACTTGATCAGAAACAACGTACCCGGAAGCTCCCAAGGCTCACATCTGTTGAGGTCTACCTCGGCAATCTCCACACCGCAGAAACGGCCGTTAAACACTTTTGAAGCCAGATAAAAGGTAATAAGCTCTTCATCAGTTGGGTGGAATCTGAACCCTGGTGGCAAACCCTGCTCGTTCACGTCTCCTCCAGTCAGTTCACACAAAATTTCTTCCATTCCCAACATCTCCACACACGCACGCAGGATTTGTGCCTTTGTGGGGGAGGGAGAGAAAAGAGAGAGAGAGAGAGAATACGCTTGAGGTTAGGGAGGGATGCTTATGAACGAATGAAGGGTTTATTGTGGGTTATATACTTGTATGGCATAACATATCATGAAGCCAAATGTAGTGAGAAGCACTCAAACCGAAAGAGAAGGAAAACTATGAGAGAGAGAGGGCGATTCTGGTTCATAAAGCCTATGACAGTAGCTACAGATGCCCACCTGAAAGGGGTACCAAAAATAGGTAAAAAAAATTCAGAAAACAAGAGTTGTGTGGAAGGTGAACGGGGTTAGTAAATGCGAAGTTTGTTGCAGAGATTTATGCGTGCGTGTGTGAGCATGTTTAGATATTGAGTCAGATTTTCAGATGATCATAGACATAACACAACACGAGGGTAGCCCTCAGAAACAGTGAGATCATCCATGATCCCTCCACCTAACTTCTTTTAGTTTTTACAAACCCCAAAAAGGTATATTGCAGCCCTAGCTAATACCCACAAATACAAATATACGACCCCACTTTTCGATGCACCCTCCTCAAATTTTGAGAGATTTTGTCTAATTTCATATAATTTCTTAAAAACTTTTGGCTGTAAAGTTAATGACTTTAAAACTGTAATGGCATTTCAAAATCCAACGCTGCAGCCTTCTGATTTTCTAAGGTGCTAAGTTCTCAAGCTTTAGAAATGTGTCACAAACGGGAACAAATATTCGGTGAGTTATACACAAGACATGGGGCAGTTTTCAGTGGTGTACACATTCAATGAAAAGTTATGAATAATAAAAAATGAAAACTATGGTAAAAAAAAAATGAAAAGTTGTGATAATAATAACTCTGAACTATATAAGTTGAGTTTTTCAAAAAAGTATTCCGACAAAATAATAAGTGATAATCGTTTGTTGAAAATGTATAATATTTTATTGGTGAATGTACATCACTTTATACCGTCACGATATAGATACCAAAAAAATTGTACTTCATTTAGCAGTGGTGGTGCATAATCTATTTTGCTTTTGCCATTAAATTCTCAAGTTGGGATTGCCAGAATAGAAAAATGGGATGCTCTGAAAATGAAAAGAGCGTTAAAATTTTCTCACTTTTCTGTCGTGACTAGCCAAGCTTTGCCACATTGGTCTGAGAGGGAGGGGCTGGTTGTGAGCCAGTAATTAACTAGTAAATTTGTATGCACGTCGATTGGATGTGTATTTTCAATGTTTTTATACAATATTCTTTCTTCTGGACGCAGATGAGATGGCCTTGCCAAGATAAAGCAGCTGAGTTTTGTTTTTTCAATTTCCTATTCCTCACACTGTATGTTAGAGAAAACAAACAGCCAAAACCCTTCATTACGTCGCACAAGAATTCGAGGAGGATAGGGTGTTTAGAATCTGGGTATTAAATTGAAGGTCACCTAGGCATAACTAAGTTAGTGTCTAAAACCAGGCAAAAGATAGCAACTGTGAAGAGGATTCAATGCAGTGCACACACACACGCACGAGGACAATAATAAAGATAATTTTGTATTGTTGTAGGGTTACATAAGCCTAATGCATAGCACAGAATAGCATAGCATGGGTCGGTGGTGGGTACGTACGTCGGTAGGTAGCAATTTCCCCATTAATTAACACCTCTGTGAACATCCCTATGGATTACTGTACATGGTCCTTTAGGTCTCAGCTAGCTAGCTAGGGAATTGATTTCTCTCGAGATTTGAACTTGTTTTATTCCATTATTGTAACCCCATTGCATTGCATGAGTTTACTTGCGGCTTTGGACGTACTGCTCTGCAACCTCAGACAATCAATTAAATTTTCCTCACTCGAAAAACAAAACGAAAAGTACTGAAAATGAAAAACCAAAGAAAAAAAGAGAGTTCGGTATGGATCTCTGCTCTCTCTTGTGGTGACAACATCAATCAGGACTTCCAATTTCACAACTAGAATTTGATATACTAATTAATGTTGTCTAAACAGCAAAATAAATGATCATTATTTGACACATTATCTAGCACAACAATATTTATTAAAAAATAATATTAGGCTGACTAAAATTATGGTACAAAAGATGTCAAAGTTCATTGATCCCCACAAATGAAAAAACCTAATAATTCCTAATTAGTTGTTTGAATTTTGTCCTGTTAATTATATATTAAGATATCGATTTAGTCGGTATTCGATTAGTGGGTTGACCTTCGCTTCACTCTCTTTAACTTCTGTCTTTGTAGTATTTCTAATTAAAAATACCAATATCACCTTGCTGGTAATACCTAATTATAGGAATGTTGGTAAATCTCAGTTAATTAAACAAAAACGCCAAATGATGGAACTGAATTTTTTTTGGGGGGTTTCTAAGACTGAAAATTTGATATGTTATTTTATATAACTGGAGTATTACCCATAGTTTCTATGCATGCCAAATTTCTTACGCTACAAATCTTTTTTTTTTCTACATCTAGCTAGAATTTTGATCGCAACAGTCTATTTTACTGATTAATGGTTGAAACAAGTAACAGGCCATGTGATGCGGCCGTGTGGGAGGTGAAATTTCTTCTTGACCAAAAAAAAAATGAAACAAATATTTTAGTTGATGGTGTGTTCCGTAAAACTGAGTAGATGTGAAGTGTTTAAAGATTTAGAGATTAATGGGATGTCCACTCAGAGTTTTTAGGTTCTTGTGGAGTTAAGTTAGATGACAAAGAATAAAGATGAATAGATAGAGAATTTATAGTGTTTTTAGCTCAGAAGTTTGGTTAATCTATTTTAATGGAATCTCTTATCATGGGGAGTTTTTTATTAATTAAGAGGAAAGAGATTACACAATGTAAAAGCATAGATGATTGCTTGATTCTAAATGCGAAGGATTTGGCCCTATTTATAGTGTATAATTGTCTTGCGTGATCTCTGTAATTCTCCTGTAACCAATGTCATCCTAGTATAATTAACGTGATTTTCCTTGAGCCTGTTGTGACCTATGTATCATAATATTTGGCTGTTACGGGTTGTATTTTCTAGGTGTGACATAACTTTTTAGAAGGTACTAGTTGCGTTGTCATCACATGCACGAGGGTCTCATTACTAAAAATTATTGACCTGCACATCTCGGGTTAGTGATCATGAACAGCAGGATTTGAGTTTAGAAATTCGAGTTGGGTGGTCCGTGTTTAACCTTGACTAATTTTTGGTTTCATCTTCACTAATAATAAAAAAGGAGAATGAAGGTTTTGTATTATTTTCTTAAAGATGGTTATTGTACGAGTGATTTCTTATAATGATTTTGAGATAACAACTATTAGCTAAATTTGAATGAGATTATTGAAATAAGGAACGAAGTTAGAAAAGGACCAGGAGTGTACCATGCTTATTCCCTCATATGCTTAAATAAGTTGACGCCCAAGATTAAAAGGATAAGTGTATTGCACATAGCTAGTTTAACATGTATATTTGAGTTCTATCTCAATAGATTATTTATACCTTCAAATAAGACCATGTGACAATCATTTGAGCATATCAACAAGTTTCTTGTCATCGAGTTGTGCAATAAGTGTGCCCTGTCATGCCTCATTACTTGGCGAGGAGGAGCAATCATAACTTCAATACTCGAGAGGTCGAGCATTCATTAGTTTTCACTCCTATCCATCAATTCATCTTGAATATCAAGTGTTTCATGTCGAATATTTATAGTTCTACACTGAGCATTCAATTTAATTCTCCCAAGTGCTATTCACGTCAGCGAGGACAATGAGCTCTTTTTTTTTTCCGGGGGTTCGATATAGGAACCAAATTAATATGATAGGGTAATGATTATTCGTCACGTTACAATTACTCATTCGGATAGTCCGTGAATATGTCTGTTCCCTCATCGAGCATATTTACTCGTCCTTGGGGGTGCTCGTCGTTTGGTCCTGACCCATGGCAGTCGAGGGACGCACCTGCTGGCTGCACCATGCTACAAGTCGACTCATTATTAACGAGCCACTCACATGTTATCAGTAAATTATAATATAAAAATTTATACAAATTCAATTAAGTTCACAGATAAAAGTTCCACTTCCCATGACTCTCCACTCTCCACTCTCCATCTCTCTCTCACGTCTAACGTATAGACGCGTAACCCACACATCAATTTAGTGGGACATTGAAATGCTGAAACCAAAACCCAGCCCCCGGCCCCCAAACCATGACCCAACCACCTACGTCCACTCATTCCACCCCAAACCAACATCCCTCCATCCTGTAGAACCATCCAACCAGCCCTAAGCCACCACTGACCACCCTCATCCACTACGCCGTTTCCCAGCTCTCTGTCAACCCATTTAGCTACCCTTTTCTCCGCGATCCACACAGTGCACACCCGCAGAACCCCCATCCCTTAATTATTTGATTAAGCGATGCATCCAATATCGAAAAGGAAGGTAAACTGCATGGGGCATACTGAAGCACAAAAAAAAAAAAAAAAAAAAAAGGAAGAAAGAAACAAAACGGGAAAAAAAAGAAGGAATGCCCGTACGTAGTCCTGCTACAATTATATGACTCATTCTGCAATCCAGCATTGATGATGGTAGTAGACCTAACCTAACATTTGCCCTCACTACTCCTCCGCAATATATTATATCCAATATTGGTGCCCATTGATGTAGACAAGACGCTCTCTTGTAATATTGGGGGGTCTCTGGAAGGATGTAGTTAATATTCATTTGTGTCTCTTTGATCGTAAGAAAAAAAGGGAAATAATACAAATGAAACTAACTAATATAATTAAAGATTCAAATATCCCTGAACAATTAATCCACCAGAGAAAAGAAGAGAGATTAATGCATGAAAGATGTGTTGTAAGTAGAAGTGAATAGAATGGGTCCTACCGCCGACGTACGTACCACGAGGGGAAGCATAGAATAAGACATGGTTCAGTAGGGTGCAGTTATCAATTATTAGAAGAAGAATGGTTATGGTTATGGTTATGGTTATGGTTATGGTTTTGGGTAAAGAGAGTTAAAAGACGTTAAAGTTAAACGGTACGCACGTGCGAAGGCGGCTGCCTGTCATCAGACTTAGAGTAGCGACTTGTACAGTGGTGCAGGTGAAAAGGGCGGGACCACTTCCCACTTGGCTTTATGTTATTGTCATTTTACAAGGAAGGAAGAAAAGAAAGGAACCAATTATCAATTATTTTAACATAAATGATGTGCCAAGCACCTCACTCTCACTTCATGCTACACGATTTAATAGTGTTTATATTGAGATGATGAGTAAGAATGATGCTAAAAGATAATAAATTTGACATTGTTTTTATTTGAATTTAACACCGAGTAAAGAATGCAATCACACCTCTCTCTCTCTTCCTCAACTCTAAACCGTCAATTAAACAAGTAAACAATTGCACCAGATTAATCGAGTTGGAGGATGAATGTCTGTATCATCATAGAACCTTACTTTAATCAAGAATCTCATTATTGACCGAATCAAGGTGATCTAATTCATTGGCCAATGCAAAATCTCACCTCTCTCCTCAATAAATACCTAACAACGGCCAATCAACTGTCCCCTGCCCCTGAGCCTGAGGCCTTCCTTTTCTTCCGCCACATAACGTTTTCTGATTCCTTCAGCTTCTAATGCCTTCTCACAAATCCAAGGATCCCTTGTTCCTTTAGTGGCCATTTAAATAGTTCAGGCATGTTATAACATACAATATTTGTCAATCCCACCCACATCAAACATGTTGATATGAGTCTAGCTAGGTTTTATAGGATTAGGTTATATAGACGAATTGATCGCTCTGTCAAAACATGAACAAAATAACTTGGCTGATTAACAGTCATTTGTGTAACTGGGTTTATGGCTGGATTTTGAATCCCTTGATTGTGTTAAGTTGACCCATGCCTGGTGGTTTTTAGAGACAATAAATTCGGACCCGATGGGTTTCTTCTAATAATGCTAACTACCTGGTTTTGACTCATTATTGAGCGTGCACGGCTTGGAGGTGAAATCCTGACTTTCCCTAAGAACGAGGCTGTCAATTACGCTGGGTAAGTCTCGTGTCAAAATACACTTTATCCATATACGATTCGTGTCTAACAAATTATATATAAACGAGTCGTATCGTTTATGTCTTTTAATTGATTTTATTCATACCCGTTTCGTTTATTAATTGTGTCGAATCGTATCGTGTACATTTATTTACAAAATGGGTGATTTTTAAAAAAAAAAAATCAAAATTTTTAATTTGATAAAGAGTTGTTTTATATTTTGACATCTGCAATTTAAAACTTAAATAACTACCTTCACAGAGTCATCTCTACGGAATTGAATTGCCTTAATCGAAGCCCAGCCCAGCATTCAACCCTTGCTTGTATTTGCTAAAATTGCACTGGGTTAATTGGTTCAGACCTACTTCCATTTGGTCTAATGGGCCTTAGTCCTCCTATCTAATAGTTAGGTCCAACCCAAAGCTTTAAGTGTTACCATTCAAAAAGAAGCGTCCTTGACCAAAAATAAACGTAGGCATTGCAGTTTCCGATGTTTCAGATTAAAAAGCAATTCATGCCCCGCCCTGCGCTGCTGATTCCAAGCATCTGGATCGGATCTTCATGGGCTCCATCATCTTCTCTCTCTTCTTTTTTGTTGCCTCTCAGAGTTGAATTTTTGAGCTGGTGGTTTTGTTGCTCTATAGATTAACTGTAACACTGGTTGGGAATTTTTATCCCCGAATCAGACGTCAACTCTCTAGTTGTATTTGCATGAAATTGAGGCACCATTATGAAGTATTTTCCCTTAAAAGTTAAAAAAACGAAACGTACCTATTTTCAATTATTAGGTTAGAATTAAATGTAAACACAATTCCAACTGAAATAACATTGACAATTAAATTGGGATACATATTTGGTGGAAAACATGATGGTGACATTCATAAATAAATATCTATTTAGTCATGTAATGGTCGATGATGCAACTGGTGATAATGTGTCATGTCTGCCACAAATACTTGCCTCACAAGGTATGGCACAGTTGTCTAAGGCTAATGGGTACTATTGGTAGGAGGTTGTGTCCTCCCTGTTTCCACCATGTTACAAGCATCTGCAGATACCAAAAAACTTGTTCTACGGTTCATTTCTTGCTGAATTTGCCAAGCTTTTTGTTCTCTTTCCTTTTTCCTTCATCGCAATTTGCATGATAAGGAGACAACACTGCAGGGAATGGAATGAGTGAGCCCCAAGACTAAAAAGGAAAAAGCACATAAGAAGATCAGATCCTCCCCCCAAAAAAAAAAAAAGCAACCTAAGTTGGACCCGTCAAAGCCAATCATTTGGTATGCTTGAGATTCACATACACTGCTTTGGGCAGACGGGAATGGAGCCTTGGAGCTTGAGCTAACAAATCATAAGCTCTTCACTTCTCTCGATAGAACCGTTTTCTTGTTTTCTGGTTTACTTGTTTCTTCTTGTTTTCCCTTTGAAAAAAGAAAAGCTAGCAATCCAAATTAAAGCAGATGAGTTCACCTAGTTTTACCAACAGACCCAACACCCAGCATCCACTTTACTGTTTATTCTTCCATCTTTTCCTATCTCCCCTCCCAAGGGCTATATAAGTTATCCTTCATTCCCAATCTTTTTATCCATATTATTCCTTCCCTCATTCCTATTGTTCCAATTCATTCTCTCGTTGTTGCTCTGTTTCTCTCGTCTGCTAATATCATCAAGTTCATCATTCCTTCATGGAGGTACTACTACTACTATTATAATTTTTCTTTCTCCTATGACTTAGAGTGTTATCTCTCGCTGGGTGCAATAGTGGAGTCATTCCTATTGTCTCTTCATGTTCATCGAATTTTGGAAATTGTGGTGTCAGTATCAAGTATATCTTTGTCCATAACAGTTGAAATGTAACTAGCTGGGAATGGATTCACTTCATTAATGCCAACTATCCCAACCACCCCTGTTCTGATAAAATGGGCAATAAAGCCACAGTTTTCTTGTCATACGAGATGATTAGTTTCGTAGGGAAAACAAGTCTTTATGGGATTTGAGTTCATTAAATGGTGCTGGTTGATGTCTTACATTCGAACATATATACACCATCTGCAGTTAAAATCCCAAATCTTGCGTACTAGCTCGTTCTTTTGCATCTTTCCTTACCCTGAAATATTGTTCGCTGCAGACTATTGAATTGAAGGTAGAGATGGTAGGCATACATGAGAAGAGACTGCGGAAGTGCCTGTCCAAATTGAAAGGTATTTTGTGCTCTCTATCTTTGTCTCTCTTTGTGTGTGTACAGTTATATAAGACAACAGAAGAACGCTATGTTAGGCTATCATTTACAGCTAACAAAAGATTTTGCATTACATGGGAGAGGCGTAGCTAAAGGTTCTTGTCTGATGTGCTTTTTAACACTAGATGCTGGGAGTGATTTGACTAATATGACAATGGATTAGAATACTAACATTGGCCTACTTGATCACTTCCAAGTTTTTGAATTTGTAGTTGATTTTGTGTGGTTTTTTGACCAATTTGATTTCTTGGTTATTTATATACATGACAGGGATAGAGAAAGTAGAAGTGGATGCAAATAGTCAGAAGGTGGTTGTAACAGGGTATGCACATCGGAACAAGATACTTAAAGCAGTGAGAAGAGGCGGTTTGAAAGCTGACTTCTGGTCTGCCCAAAATGAGCTACTCAGTGCATATGCCAGTGCCAGTTACGGAAGCTTGAGATTCAACAACTTCAGCTTGTTCTAGAGAGAAACAAAGACAAATATAATATTATTTAATGTGTGTGTTTTCATATTTTATTTTTTAATTTTCTTTATCCTTTTTCTTTTACAAAGAAACTCTCACAGGTCAATTCATAGTTAAAAGAGTGAAATACAAGTCTTAAATTTTGCAGCTTTGCCAAGATTTTTGTTGACCGAGTTTTGAATCTGCAGTTGTTTGTAATGTAATCATGGTTAGGACTAAAGAAAAGGGGGGGATTCTATCCAGCCACCTACTTTTGCCCTTTTGTAGCCTCCAGACACGAACCATAAATAAATGCCATATAATCGTATTTGTTTTGGGTTTTGCTTCCATAAGAAAGACTAAACTTGTAATTCAATGGCAATTTGCTGCTCTAATTTCTGGAAAAGTCCATACATTTTGCCGGGTAATTGGTATATATATTTAGAGTTTATGATATCATACAGGTTGGTTAACAGATGTGTGATGGAAATAATTATATGTTCTAAAAAACGTTATAGGAAGCTCCATGATGGTGCTCAAATTTTAATCGGTCATCTTTTGTTTGTATTTCTTGCGGCCACCGTTTCAGATGTAGTGTCTCTCTTTTTTAGCCACTTACCATACTCAGATGTTGGAATGGTACTCAATATATTGTTGTCATTTTCAGTTTGGCTGCAACAAAACTAAGAAAGAAAAAATCTTTTGTCAAAGTCACTCTTTTTAGCAAAATGTTAGGAAGCGAAAATACAAATATAAAAAAAAGGTGTAAAATGTAAATCCTGATGCAAATTTGTTATGTATCGGGCTAGTGGAAATAAAAGCATAATTTTCAGGGGTGAAAAAAAAATTTATGCGGGTTAGATTAGTATGGAAAAAAAAAAAAAATACACTGAAATGCAAAAGCAACCGCCCTCCAATCCATCACCATGAACCAAAAATAGTCGCATTACTACGTACTATCATGATCCCGCCCAGGCCCATTGAAAAAGGCCTAAATCAATCCGGCCCACGTAGCGTTTGCCAAGAAAAAACTGTTGGAATTAATTACAGTTCACGGTCAACGGAAGGAACTTCGTATCGGTCTTGTCTGAAAGTGAAAGATGGGGTGTGGGGGGAGAGAGAGAGAGAGATCAGAGTGAAATGAAATTACCTCCTTTTCTTGGACAATCGATCCTCACTCAGCAGTGTTTGTGTTCAAATGTGCAAGTAAGTAGGTAAACACACAGGTCTACATATATAAATATACATTCGAAAGCATAAGAGCGAGAGGATGCATTTAAGCGAGAACGAGGGGATCGAAGGCAACATCTTCGTGATAACGGGAGGGTTGGGGTTTGTTGGCTCTGCTCTCTGCCTCGAGCTTGCGAGAAGAGGTGCGCGCCAGGTCAGAGCATTCGACCTTCGAACTACGTCTCCTTGGTCCCAGGATCTCCACAAATATGGCGTCCAATTCATCCAAGGTGATTCCAATTCTTCCTTCACTGTTCCATCAATTCGGGTTTTATTCCCATTTCGTCTGATTGTTGGCATGTGAAGAATGCAAGCAAAGAGAACAATTGCTCAAACCCCCAATATTTTCGACGGAATTTCTTTCATTTGCCTCAAGCCTTCAAAGCAATTATATGAGGGCCTTTTAATGTTTCATTAGTATGTTCTATTCGTCGATCAAACTCTGATTTTTTAACCTAGGATGATTACTTGATTGTTTGATTAGTGATATTGACCCCAAGGGTTTCGATCGTATTACATTTAATAATATGTTACAACCATTTTTGACTCTTTTTTTCAGTATTTTTGTGTTAACTATATAGTGTGTTGAAACCTACATACATAGAATGCTGATTTCTGTGGTACATTGATCAATCATTGATAAGATGATATATTAATGTTATTGCTATTGAAATTACCCAAGGGACCTATGTGCTTTGCAACTGTATTTGACAGAGATTTATTTATGTTCGGATCTATGTTATTATTGCTCTGCCATCAACATTTCTGCAACAAACGCATGATTGTGTTTGTTGATGCAAACACACTTGTTCTTTTTACCCCTTGCTCCAACATGCTCATTTTTGTGCAATAATACTTGTAAAAATTATGGTTGGCCGTCCATTTTCCTTTTCACTGAATGAACTGAGAATGAAGCTCTATTGGTTTAGTTGATCCTGCTCTAGGTTCCAAAAAAAAAAACCCAATTTTTCTAGATTTCTGTTAACGTATCGTAAAGTTCTAAAACGTTCTTCAAAAATTCTAATTCTGATCTTTGCTTACAAGGTAATGCAGCCATACATTCAGTTAACTAATAGTTGTTATAGATAGTTATTTTGGCTGGGACTCACTTGGCCAATTATTTACACTGATAGGGGATGTCATCCGCAGACAAGATGTTGACAGAGCATTACGTGGGGCAGACTGTGTTTTCCACCTTGCTTCATATGGCATGTCTGGGAAAGAAATGCTTCAATATGGTCGTGTCGATGATGTGAATATAAATGGGACCTGCCATGTCTTGGAAGCTTGTGTTGAGCTCACAATCAAGAGACTTGTATATGTGAGTACATACAATGTTGTATTTGGAGGAAAGGAGATCGTGAATGGAAATGAAACCTTACCGTATTTTCCTATGGATGACCATGTTGATCCATATGGCCGAAGCAAATCTATTGCTGAGCAGCTAGTTCTGAAGAGCAATGGTCGTCCTTTCAAGTAAGCAATTCTAATCTTAGAGTTTTATTGGTATAACTGTAAATTATTATTCAGTTGTAGGTGTAGTTGAAGTTCTGGTGATTCAAGTATTGTAACATTCCACATCCACACGGATTTGTACTAAGTGTATTATGCTATATATATTTACTATCTAGTATCAGTTTATAAAATTTGAAACATTTTGTGCAAACAGTTCTAGATGACATGCAGAAAACAATTTTACTATTCATCAAAGAGCTGTTAAAACTCTCAATATGATGTATCTTTACAAATAGTGAAAGAAACAGGCAAAAGTTATAATGCAAAGTGTCGTAGTTATTCAGCCTGGGGTTCAGCTAGGATGGTCATGGCATTAGTCGACCTTTGGTTAGGTGTTCACAGTGGAGTGTTGATAATTGTATGTTGGTGATCATCTCTGATAACTCTATTTTTCTTTTTAAGAGGATCCCTTCTTCTGTTTTCGCATCTTCAAATTTTCTTCCATTCTCTCCATTCCAAACTGCAAAGAGTTTTCCTTTATATTTTTAAATTTATATTGAGAGAATTGATATGGATTTTCCATCTGTATCCTTGGAAGCTCATCTGGGTGTAATAATGTGGTTTATGCAATTATATAGTTTTCCATGTTATATAGGAAGAAGAATGGGAAATGTCTCTACACCTGTGCAATTCGGCCTGCTGCTATATATGGACCAGGTGAGGAGAGGCACCTGCCTAGGATTATATGCCTTGCCAAGCTAGGTCTGCTTCCATTCAAAATTGGGGATGCAAGTGTGAAATCGGACTGGGTTTATGTGGATAACCTTATATTGGCTCTATTATTGGCTAGTATGGGACTTTTGGATGACATTCCTGGGAAAGAAGGGCGGCCAGTGGCTGCTGGACAACCATACTTCATATCGGATGGTATATTGGAAATTCACTTTCTATTGTTTTTAGACCTAGTACAATTTAAGTCCTTGAATTTTTTTATCTTTTTGGGGGGGAGGGGGGGTCTCCCCAATAATTATCAGTTTAACATCTAATTGTGCCTTGAGCAAGTCTGTCATTTGACTGCATAATTGTCTTCCTTTTACAGGGTCTCCGATCAACAATTTTGAATTTATCCGCCCGCTTCTCAGAAGCCTGGGATATGACCTGCCAAAGGCGTCACTTGCTGTCCCTCATGCCCTTCTTCTGGGAAATTTTTTCTGGGCTTTCTATACTATCATGTATCCTTGGTTGAGCCAACGATGGCTTCCTCAGCCACTGATACTTCCTGCTGAAGTATACAAGGTTAGTTATGAAACTACCTACTTATATATAAGTATTATTACAGACTTAAAATGGGCTTGTCATTGCTTACCAAGACACATCCGGTAATCAAGAAGTAGATTTGATGGTGAACATTTGACACGTTGTTTGGAGCTATTCAGAACAAAGACATGAAAACTTCTGAATCTCATAAATACGAAGCCATATATATCGACGTCAGTCACTTTATTTATTTATTTTTTATTATTATTATTATTTTTTTTTTGGGGCGGGGGGGGGTGCTGTGGAGGAGGGTGGTTTTGGTGTTTCCATGCCCGAGACAGGGAGATATAGCACAAAATCACACTTCCTGCTTGAACTTGAAAGACAATTATTTATTCTGGATCTGCTGCCTTGATTTGACAGTTTGATAAATCGTTGATGCTTTGATTTACACCTTACTATATTACCGTGACTAAGAATTTGTTTTGCAACCGCGTGACATGAGACCATGTGTTCAGTCAGCAAAGCTAGCTATTGTGGGGCTGTGCTTTTAGAATCCATGACATAGGCTTTTATTCCATAAAATAGAGTATAGGAATTGTAGTTGTCCTTGAATTGTACTTTCGGATGATGTATCGCAAAAGCTAGATGTTGCATACAGTGGTGTATTGCATAACTTCTCGATATCTTGACAGGTTGGTGTTACCCATTACTTCTCTTTTGTAAAAGCAAATCAGGAGCTTGGCTACATCCCAATGGTGAGCCCTCGAGAGGGCATGGCTGCAACTATCTCATACTGGCAGGAGAGGAAAAGGAGAACTTTGGATGGGCCTACGATATATGCCTGGATATTTTGTGTGATGGGAATGGCTTCGCTATTCTCTGCTGCATACTTGCCTGATTTTGGACCAGTGTCACCATTGAGAGCCATTGGGCTTTTTTTCTTCCGCTCCATCTGGGGTTTAAGGGTGGTTTTCCTTTTATCTACTGCAGCACATCTTGGTGAGGCTATATATGCATGGCAACTTGCAAGGAGAGTGGATCCGGTAAATGCAAGGGGCTGGTTCTGGCAGACTTTTGCACTCGGGATGTTTTCATTGCGCTTTCTGTTGAAGAGGGGCAGGAAATAAGCTTTATTCAATGTATTTTGCAGTATGGCAACTCTAATAGCACTTTCGAGAAGAACAAAAGTGGGATGAATGATAGACGAGATGGATGTTTAATTTTAGAAATGTGGCTATTTGCAAGCAGCCAGACTGACATGTCACACAGAGCACAAATGCCTTCCAGGCTAGCCCAAAGACATTTACAGGAGCTTAATTGCCAGTTCCCCATGCCTTCAGGCAGGCTCAAGACGGCCAAGCTTGTTCTGCTCTAATTAACAGCCGGAAGATTTCATGGAATCACAGCTGAAAACCACAATGATATAATTAATTCTTTTTTCTCGGATAAAATAAAACCAAATCAAAAAACATCATTGGGAGTTACAAGATCATCATACCACATTCCACACTCAGATTACTTTATTCGTCACAACCGCAGTAGTTGAAAAAAGCTGACGGGACAAAGAATACTACAACAGCCAAACACATACGAAATCACGACCTCGTTCTCTAAATTCCTAACACCACAAAGCTAAACTGAAAAAAAACAGAGAGCATCAAGCATCTATCATGACTTGGTAGGTGCTCTCCGGGAATACTAATGTCAAACTAGAAAGTCACCTATGGTTCTTATTCTGCACAAATAAAGTTACAGGCATAAAATACAATTACTCTGCTCAAAGGCTCCAAAGAATCCGCAAATTAGTTCATGCCTCCGCAAATTAGCGAGTAACCGAGACTGAAAAAAGATCACTTCCAAGGCATGCCTGACATGCCTTGGAGATTAGTGCCATTGTAGACACCTGCGCTCTGGTTAAGTGGACTGCCGGGCCCTCCAGATGACTCACTAAGAGTCCCATGTGATGGCGGGCTGCTAGCACCCGTTGCACCACTGCCTGGGTTGAGGATTGGGGGAGCAGATAAAGGTTCCATTTGGTTTACATGCTTGGATTCCTTGCGGCCATCTGCAATGAAACTGCCAACAATGACCTGCAACAGGAAAAAAAATCCTCTAGTGCTGGGGTCGTGGACAGACACATAAACAAGATGAATTGCTGACAACGGCAAACAGCACCAAAGAAACAAATATAAAAAGCAAAAATAAATCTGTTGGCCTGTCCTGCACATATATAGGCCCAAAACTGATTGCCCCTCACTGGTTTGCTAACAGGTAGGGGTTGCTATGGTTATGTCAAGGTAAAATCATCCAAAACTGGTTGCCCCTTGGGGCGTGAGTCGAGCTTTGTGTAACCATCAAGGGTCAGGCCAATTGCAGAATTAGATACAACAGAAAACAGGGGAAACTAAAAAAAGACAACATGCAGATAAGCTGGAAATATCCAGCCATAACATATATGACGAGCTCCATTGAATCCAATCTTCACTTCTCATTCAATCCAGATCAAAGATCATGCCAATGACATTTTTTTAACTTGCTCTTGACCTAGGTTATTCATATAGTCGCTGATAATATTGCGGGCCAGTGAGTAAAGGTCGTCTCTAATTTTTGTTGTCAAGGCTTCTATGAAATATCACATTCTTAAATTGAGTAGGATTACAAAAGCCATTCAACTAAGTGAACAGCTAGACCCAAATTTATTATGACTCGCTGTGATGACCTTTGAAAATTCAATCACAAGAATATTAAAAACCAAGAAGACCATCACTCTTTACAACTCATTGTTTTGTCAGCAAAATGCATTTTACCCCCTCACACTTTCAGCAATTCACAACACTTCATCTCTTTGGGGTTTCAAAACCAACATTTCACCCCATCTTATGATTATGCACTAACATGCCAAAGTTAGAATTTCCACCAATTAATTGTCAAAGAACATAAGTCAAAAAATTTAATAAAATAGCACATCAAAATGACTTTTATACCCTTATGTGCATTACTTTTCTTCTCTTCTTTTGCTCTAAAATAAACCAGTCTATTTTTTTCACCTAAAATAAACCACAAAGAGGTGAATTTTTTATCCTTGTTTTATTCATCCACACAAACCCAAAAAATGAATGTCTGGTGAAGTAAAGGTATGCTCTGAGATACCATTTCTATCAAGAAAAAAAAGAGGTACATCACATCTGTTACTCAGTTTCAAACAGGAAAAGTGTAAATGGTTGCTGTCTGATAAAAAATCTTCCTTAGGGAACAAAGGAGAAGATGATTTCCTAAGCTCATGTAATATGCTAGGAAGGAAGCTTCACAAAACAGCAGACAAACCTGAACGGGGGATGCAGCAGTCAGAAGACCTGCCACACAACCACCTAGAACACGCCCATCTGGTCCAGCTAACGAGACACTCAACCCACCTGTTCTGCTCCGCTGGCCACCAACCTCTGATAGCAGAAACGAACCAGAAAGAGACAATATATCAAACCGCCCCTGCATAAGAAAGATGATTTATCAAAAATAGACCATTTAATTAGTAAGAACATTTTTCATTCCAAAAGATTCCTATCGAATGGTGGCAATTCTCCATCTGAAAAGATCACAATAATAATACTCCAACAGCAAATAGATTATGAGAGGTCATGGTAGCTCGGGATAAATATAGGGTTGAAGAGTACAAAATATTTGAGCACTTAGAAGTATTGCAAAAAATGAGTTAAACATCAGCAGAGGTACGTACAGACCAAAGAAGAAAATAAATAGGGTCTTCCCACTTGTTCTTGAATTAGTTTATTTCCACCAAATTCCAACTCCTCAAATATGGATTGTTTTGAACAGAAAAAGAGCAACAGATCAATAGCTTGACCACTGGGTACTGGTACATCAAAAATTTGTACATCTAATTATCTTTTCTATCTGTACATGCACTAGTAGTTAGAACTTGTAAAGCTGTCATTGAGAATCCACTTATTTTAATTACAAGACCTTCAAGTTTAATGTAACAGCAGTAGAGAAATGATTAAGAATGAAACAAATCTCATTAAGTTTCCACTCGAAAAAACTAACCTCATAAGTTGCAGTTCCACCAGATGTATTAGCTTGACGTAGAGTCACATTGGAGATGGCACCATTTGCAGACAAGATGCACACAGCCCTTGGGCCATGCTGAGAAAAGGACATTATTTGTGATGACACATCCTGCAAACCCATTTAATCAGAAAATTAGTAAGATGTTCCTCTGTCATAGAATTTATAATATAAATGATCAAATTTATAATAAAAACATAGAATCTGTAAGCAATAAAAGCAAGAACCACAAATGCTAGATTAGAGTATGTTAGGATAAGTGGAAGAGTAGCTTTACTTCTTGTTACGTCAAGAAATCTAACCAGAAATATGATGGAAAAAAGGATAAATCTCATCAATATTGAGTGCAAGCATTTTGCATGTTCACATTTTTCTTAGAAAGTAAAGAAAATATAATACAATATACCCATGGGAAGGACAAAGCCAGAAATCACAGAATTGATGAAGAGTTGAAAAGACTTATAATAGAGGGTCAAAGGGGGTCACAAAAGATATTCATACCTCAGAGGGGGACCAGCTTAATCATACTAAATAGGTTAAAACATCTCTTCATATTTTCATAATCAGGAACTTCATGAAATTCCCCCAGAGATCCTTGGCAAATATATTATTCATATTTCCAAATCAAGTTTAAGCATGACGATGGATAATCAGAGATTTTAACAAGCAAAGTATTAAAAAATAAATATTAGTGTCAAGTACTTCAATAATGTTTAGAAGCTAAAGTCATATACAATTAAGATTAAGCTTTTAATGTACTGAACTCTCTTATCATTACACATGGGCAACATATGTTAGCCATCATGCAAGTTCCTGAAAATGCTACGTCTTTTTAGATTGTCACAACTATGAAATTTCAAAGAACCATGACTTCAATTTTTACTCAAACTCAAATTTGCGTGAAAAATATGATTTGATACAAATCACTTCAATAGACAAACTCAAATTTGCCAACTTCTTTCCCTCTGAAACTCTTAATATCTTTCCCCTATTTCCACCACATTTTAACTCCTCTCTCAAATTAAAGTTGAGGCAATATTTCCTATAAATGAACACATACTCATTTTTTGTCTTCTTATTTCTTATATTATTCCTTCAAAGTTCCAAAAAATAAACCATCCTTGATTGCTAAAACTTAAAAAACAAAAAAAAAAAAAATCAAATCTAGCCGTGACAAAATGATGTTCATGGTGGATGATCTTAGTTTCAAAGAAGTTATTATTTTTTTTATATTTAATAGAGATTGGAGATAGAGATAAAGTAGAGAGATACACAGAACAAGATAAAAGATAAACGTTGGATACATAAAGAAGGGTGAAATATGACCATTGGAGATTTAAGTATCGTTCCATTTGGTATGAGTTTGAATAATGAGGATTGAAACTTATTTTTAGCATGTTTTTACCCAAATTTAAGTTTGAGTTGAGATTTGAGTAAAGGTTGGAGGATTTTAATAAAGGTTGAAGATACTCTAATAAACTTAAGAAACAACCCATATATCATTTTTCATATACTAGATCGTGCACACTTGCCTTGCACGTAGACTTTTTTATGGTTTTGTTTTTGAAATAATTAAATGAATACAATACCAAGTACCTACTTATAAATCTAATCTTTTGAATATTCCTATTATATAATTTGTGTAATTTATAATCAACATAACACTACATATTTGCAGAACGAATATTAATTTTTATTGTTTTATTTTCTCTTAAGTCTTGATGAATTATCTTCTTGTAAAACTCTACCTTAAAATTTTAAAACTTTTCACATGATGTTAATTATTTAGAATAATTTTATTTGCAACATCATAGTAATGGTACAAATATATTTTATAGTATGTAGGTATATATAATTAAAAAATATCACAGTTACTTACTAACTTATGAAAAATATGGAACTGAACTATTTAAAGTTATGGTGGTCATTTAATTATAAACAATTGGTTGAGAAAATTTAGGAAAATTAAGTTGTGATAAGTAATTTAATATGATACTGAACATATTCGTAACATCGTTAAACGATACAAATAAAATGATTTCTAGTATTGTCAATAAACATAACTAAAGAGGATTTATTAAAACTAAAACATAAAAGAGAAGAAAATGAAAAGGTAGAGTTTAAAAATCTTATCCAAATTATATTAAAATAAATCTTATACTAAATAAGACTCTAGTGCATTTATGCAATTTTGTCATTAACTAATGAAAATAGATAGACATAAATATAAGTAAATTTAATTATTTTAACAATTAATTTTTATCTTTTAAAAGAAAGAATATGAAAGTCTTGGATATCTGTAACATTAATGAAGTTTTATTAATATGAATTCCACATTAATAATATCAATATTGTGAGAGCAAAGTTGTCCAATTAAAAGTTTAACATCAATCAAGTCTCATTAATATGAGTTCTAAATTAAATAAAGCCATTGTCTTTATATATTCTTTTAGGGTTAAAGTAGTCAATCAAAAATTTTTCTTTGTATTGTACTTTTATTAGTAATATAGATTCTTCAGTGGGTAGGGTTGCAAATTACAGAAGCGCGTAAAAAATAGGGGCAATCAATGCACACATTGAACACAAAATTCAAGCAGTCAATGATGATGTAAAATGAATCCAATCTAACTGATTGTGGTTCATTAAGGAATAAGATCCATTAGACAGAATATAGGAAAATAATGATGTCAGCATCTTTTAAAAGATGGAAATTCCCCTTATGTGGATAGCACACTATCATCATCACAATTTGGGCTTATTTGACAATATTGGCACAAGTCCTTTCTCTACAAAGTACAAACTGCCACATTTCGATAGAATACCTCTGTGTAGATAAGATAGAAAACCAATGAATAAGCTATAAGTTTTACAGCCAAAGCCAACTGCAGAAAAACATAGTCTCGCAGTGATATCTTGAAAATAGAAACTCAAAGGCCATCCAACTTCCACAAGAGAAAGATGCCTATTTGACTCTTCAAAATAGATATCAACTACTAGGGAAAATCAGACCTCTTCACTAACAAATTGTGGTGTTCTTTACTACCGTCCCTTGAACAAATTTAAATATTACTTATTTACTAAAAATCTCCCTTGCACCTTTGCCCATGTACCACTTAGTATTCCCATACACTCAAAAACCTCAAATAGCCCCTAAAAATAAGGACAGTATGAATTCAGCTGAAGCCGTTAAATTTCATCAATAAAATTTTAAAAATACCCAAGAGTAACTTGTAGAATTACACCTACGTGTGTGTGTGTGTGTGTATACACCGCGCACATGCGCACATATAGAAAGAAATAATTACTTCTCTCACAACTCAAAACCGACCACCCACTACTACTACCACCACTGATCACCCACCCAAAAACACATCTAATCAAAACTAATAGAGGAAATCTAAACAGATCCTCCGCAATTAAGCAATGCTCTAAAGTATGATCATGTCTCAGTTCATGCAATCGTCAAGAAGAAAAGTAAAGAAACCACAATTATTCAATGGTGTACAGAGTTGTTTGTCAAGTTTGTGTTACAAAAATGAAGGCAGTTTCACTGATTTTGATGACCATCAAACATTTCAAAAAAATGGGACTACATAGATATTGTGTTTGGGGTGGATACCCAAAGATAAGCAAAAATCTGTTTGCTAAAACTTTGTTGAGTTTAGAGAAACAGCTCTCGGATGAGGACGTTGTTAAATAAACATCTCTCTACATATTATATATGTATATAAAATTTAGATTGTGATAATGGGCCACCGATCTCTCTCTTGATCAGTAGTTCAACAGAATTTTTGGTCAAAGAATTGCAATTGGTCAATTTTAGCACCATTTTCTAGACAACAAAATAAAAGTGGCTAGTCAAGTGATATAATGAACTATGAAGAGGTTGACCTCCAGGGTTTAATAGTCTAAGGTGATTAAGTAATATTGGGTCATAGGTGATGGAGGTTTTGTATTTAACGCTTCTAAAAATTTGTTCAGGAGTGCAATTGTTGTAGAGTATGACATTGAAGCCATATGAACATTGCCATCTACAAAATCACAATAAACCAATGTCCATTTGAACCATTCAAGGAAAATAGAAATGCCAAAAAGAAACCTCTCCAGCTTTGACGGTGATAACATGCGGTGTAAATCCAATGCCCGCTGATCCTGCAAGCAAAAACTTCGTCAGAGATATTTCAGTCAAAATGTTTTTTGACAGCTACAATGTTAAAACAGGAAAAATGCAATATGAAAAGGAAAGCTCATAAAACAGCCAAAAAAGTGTAACTTTCGCCTGTATTATAGGTTTATACTCATACCAAACCAACCACCACAGGTGTAGTTCCGGGAGCTTCGCATAGTGTCCAAGAGGCTTATTTTCTGTTCTCAATAATTGGTCGGATACCCCAAGAGAAAGCCCTCAACCAGAATATTTAGAATTCCTTTGTTTTGAGGGCGACAGGGACACCAAACTTTTTTTAAAAAATGGACCACCCCTCAAAAAATCCAAAAAAAAGGTACGGAAGAAAAAGAGAAAAAAAATATCCTTTACTCAAAACATATGACCAAGGAGCCAGTATTAATATGAATCCAGTTAAAAAAATCTATTTATATAAGTCCCAAGTCTTTCAGGTCTCTGTTTACAAGGGAAAAAAAATGAAAATTACAACAGGGCAAAAAGTTAAGATAATCTCACTAATTTGGGCATAAACTTTTTTTCTCATCAATATCTGAAGCACATGACAATAGCAGGACTTAAAGATAACTTAAAAAAGCTAGCAGAGGCAACCAGCACAGCACAGCACAGCACATAAGGGCACATTGGTAATTTTGTATGTATGTTTCTGGAGTCAGATCAAGCAGATCCAAAGTTCCAGCACAACCATACTGCCCTTCCTTTTTCCGATTCATGCAGTTATCCAGCCATAAATATACCACAATACATCCCCTTCACGCAAATACTATAACAAAATGTAAGCTATTCATGTCCCACAGAAGAACCCAAACAAATTAACCACCTTTTAGGTTTCAACAGATAAAAAAAAGAAGTAAGAAACTATAACTAAACCCAGACAATAAAAGCACAAGAACAGGTTTAATTCGAAACAATTGTTTGCCTAAAGAACCCAACAGCATCTACAAATATTCCATGTTCCACCATGTGACAGACAGACATATTAAAACATGACAAAGATCGCATAGAAAGATATAGAGGGAATAATAGCAAGTTACCGAGGGCTTCCAATTGTTGCTTCTTGCTTGAACCCCGTGGTCTGCCTCTGCCCTTCTTCAATGAATTCGGCGAGGCCAATCCTCCCGAAGGAGGACCAGCGGCAGCGGGAGGCCCCGGTGGGGGAGAGAAAGAGCCGCCGGATGTATTAACCGTGACGGCTGGAGGTGTGAGAGCCAGTGCCATGGTGCCATCAGCCCCGTACTTCCTGGGTCTCCCTCTCTTACGCTTAATAGAGTCGCTCGTATTCATGTTTAGGCTATGTGGCAAGATGAGGCCTCCGGCCGGAGCTTCAACAGAGGCACTGGTGGGCTGGAACGGAGGGGATGAGCCAGAGAAGGGTTTGTAGACGGCTGTTCCCTCGCCGCTGTACGCCAAACGCATGTTCTGTACCACCGGCTGAGACGGTGCTGGTGGCGAAGTCTTCTGAAAAGCGCCGACGGTGAACGGCTCTCTGCTAGTGATCACTCCTCCTGTCTCAGATCCCGACATCTTTCAGCGGGTTTCAGAAATCACCCCTCAAAACTCCTGAAAATACATAGCAAATAGATGTTATTGCGTAAGTCTTTCAGATCAGCGCTACGAACTGAAAACACGAACATTTAGAACTGTTACTCAGCTCAACTTCGTCTCCCTAGGGAGAAAAAAAAATTACACTGCATACATATTTCAAATAAAGTACCTGAAAAGATTCACCCAAACAAAACAAGAAGAAGAAGAAGATAGAATTCAACCAACAAAAACCCTAGCTGAGCGCTCACTTAAGACATTGCTAAACCCCAACCCTAAGGACCTAATCTTTAGAAGGAATCTTTGAGTAAATCCACTGAACTGAAAGGAAAAAACCCCGATGACTGCGAACAATTAGTATGAAAAGCGACAGACTTCGCGTTAAACTTGCAGAAAATTTCCATATTTTCAAACAGATCGCAGGAAAAATAGCGAGTAAAGCTCAGAAAATTTACACCACTGGAACCATCAGTTCTCCGATTTTACTGTTTATAAAAATACCATACCATACCTTACCTTACAAGAAAAACAGAGGAAAACATAAGAAAATAGCCGAAAAATATAAAAAATCTTACCAAAAAATAGGAAAAATTATGGAAAGCAGCGAAGAAATGAAGGGGGTGAGAAGATGGAGGAGAAGAAATTGTTAGGGTTTGCGAATAGAAATAGAAATAGAAAAGGGCTCTTGAGAAGCTTTTTCTTTGAGAAATTGTATGTAAATTAAATACTAGATATCTGTGTTTTTTTAAATTACGGGTTTTTCATTTAATATAAATAGAAAGAAAAGAAAAGAAAAGGTAGGCCGAAATTGCTTTCATTTAAGTTTATTTTATCTTTGAATTAATTAACTGGAACGCAACGCAACGCAACGTCTTCATTTTTATTTGTTTGGTTTACTCTCGAACGAATACAAAAATCAAAATACTCGCTCCGTCGGGTGAACACGTGGCGAAGATGTAACAGGTGTCCACTCTGCTATTGCGAGTGTATTGCTAGTTTTGTACTTTCAATGTGAAAAGATAAAGGTGTTCTGTTTTTTTTTTCATTTAGAGTCAATCAATAATCATCAGTGTTAGCCGTTCGGTTGGATTGGCACTTGGCCTCATTCGGAAACCAACCCTCGGTTCAACTTTATCATTAAGGTTGAGAATTTTTGGACTAAAATTATACTACTCACTCTCTTTACTCAGCTCTGGTAATTTATTATAATTTTTAGATTGCATGAAATCTTTTTTTATTTTTTGGTTTAGAATATTACTAATTACAAAAAATAATAGAAAAAGAAAAGGGGAAAATAAAATAGAAGGGAGTATCCAGTAATCTATGGATCCCTGACCCCGAGTACTCGACAGTTAAAATAGTTGTAGATAGGTGGTATCTGAAAAGAGCATTAGCCTATGGCTATGGCTATGGCTGCGCCTGTTTCGTCTTTGTCTTCGCAGTTCTACTGTCGCTCTGTGCTTCTTCCTCATGTCTCCGACTTGTTCACTGCTCAATCCCGCTCTCATTTTCATCAAAGAGGTCATCACTTTCTCTAAACCCCACCCCTTTTCTTACCCCAGCCCCCAATATTAGCTATTCAATATGCATATTCTTTCTTCTTTAATTTGATTTGATATAGTTCAAAATAAGTAATTATTCACCTTCGCCGTTTCTTCAGGCTTCAACAAAAACAGGAACCTCAATGTTTTCTGCTGCCAGAACAACGCAATAGCTCAAAATCCATGGTAATCTCGTTTCAATTTCCATCTCCTTCCTCTTCTATAATTTCTTATCTTTGCCCGTCCTTTATAATGAATTACTCTTCTTCCCACTAGAATCAATTGTTTTCCTTGGTTTCTTTTATTACTTAACAGTCTAAGCACTGAAGATCATTCTCAAACTAGAAGGAGAGAGATCTTGTTCCACACGGTCTTCACTGCCATTTCTCTCCATGCCAATTTTTCAGTTGCATCACCTGAGAACGGTAACCACTCCTATGTCTACCCCTTGTTCCGGACATTTTCAGAATTGTTTCTTCTTCTTCTTATTATTATTATTGTTTAGACAAAATCCTAATTCATCCATTTTTCCCATTCCCAACACACGAGTTTCCAGATTTGCAGGAGGATTTCCGCATGTACTCTGATGATGTAAACAAGTTCAAGATAATGATTCCTCGAGGTGATCCAGCATCAATCCTCCTTAAAGCTGAAATAATTTTCTCATCTTCTCATCATCCAAAGAAAGATCATCGTTTGTACTAGTATGCTATTAATATTACTTCCTCGCTTGTTTCATATCTATTGTCCTACTCCGAATGTGGCTACACCATGAGCAATCAAAACAGATGGGCTAAACGTGGGGAACTGGTTAATCTACTGAACTGGTGGACTTCCATTGCATTTTCTCTTTTTTGGCATTAGGAGGCTCTTACTGATTTGTTAAGTAGCACGTGAGCATGGCAATGTGTTTGATTGTTGGATTGGATTTATGATACAGTTATGTCAATATGGTTCCATTCTGATGCTTATGATGTGTATCTTTTAGCAAAGGGCACCTAGAATAGATGGCAAATGCAAGAACCCAACTTCTCTCGACTGAGATGATAACAAACAATGAGTATTTGTTTTTGCAGATTGGCAAGTAGGGGCAGGAGACGGCAATGGAATTAAGTCAGTAACTGCGTTTTACCCTGAAGAAACATCAAATTCAAATGGTATTAATGGGCATTCTGTCCTCAGACTCTGATCAAAAAAAAAATGGGTTTTCTGCTGGATCCATCCCTGCATGTTTGTTTCATGAATATTAAACTTGCTCCTTGGGTTGCTTCAGTCAGCATAATAATAACGGGGCTTGGTGCGGATTTTACCAGACTGGAATCTTTTGGCAAAGTTGATTCTTTTGCGGAGACTCTGGTAGGACTTCATTTATCTAACAAATTTCTACGGACTTTAACAAGCAAATTCAGAGGGAGAGAGAGAGAGAGACAGAGAGATCATAGTTTTTCAGTGAGAAGTTTAATCTGCTTATCATCTTCTTCTGTGTTTTTGTGATTGCCTTTAACAGGTTAGTGGATTGGACAGAAGCTGGAGGAGGCCCCCAGGTGTGGCAGCAAAACTCATAGACTCTAAAGCAACTAATGGTAATTGTGTCTTCTTTTGTGGCTATTCCACTGTGACAACAAATATATAACAACCCTTGGATTTGCTGACCTGTGTGACATAATTACAACTATAGAGATTGCAACTATATTATTGATAGATGATCAAACCAAGCAGATCCGTTGGCTTTGTGTATATAGTTTCTTGGTGTTTGGGAAAATAGAGAATAAATGTTAGGTGAATGGCTAAGATCAGCCATTCCTCAGGTTTGATTGACTTGTAATCTGCACCCATATACTTTTGGTATGAATTGATTACGAGCTTGAAGAACATTAGATCTAAGAGTGAAGAACTTTAGATCTAAGAGTAAAGAACAAACGTAGTTCATACCTATAGACACATGTATACATTCGTGTATTTATAGTGATGTTACTTTCAACAATTGGCCAGGGTTGTATTACGTTGAGTACACGCTGCAGAATCCTGGTGAAAGCCGAAGGTTCTTATTTTCAGTGCTTGGGATAGCAAACAACGGTTGGTACAACAGATTATATACAGTGACCGGACAGGTTGGTTTAGCTAAAACAAATCCGTCGTCTTTATTTTTCAAGTGCTAGTGTCTTTGCTGTATCAGTTTTGCATCTATACACAGCCTAAATATCATCATTGCAAACTTATATATGCTGCAGTTTGTTGAAGAGGAGGCAGAGAAATATGGTTCGAAAATTGAGAAGGTGACAAACTAAATACTGTTTCAGTTTGCAGGAATGTCTGGACACAAAAATTGGTAGTCTTCCTATTTGAATTTTGGATATACAACAACATGGACATGTTGGGGTTCCAACTGCTTTTACCTGATAGTTCACAACATCGCTTTTAAGTTTAAGGGGGTTAAGGAAGACAAACAGAAGTTTTTTTATTGTGTAACAGCAGCCCATCTAATAGCAACATTTGATGCTAGAATATAGATGGAAATTTTGTAAAATATCTTTTTGAACTGAATAAAAAGTTATGCTCGATTTCCAGACCATCTATCTGTGTATTTCTGCATGACAAATTCTTATCTGATAAAGCTTTGGATAATTTTGCTCTAGACTCGAGAATATCTTCTATGGACTCAAGAATATCTTCTATGGACTTTCACTTCCAGTTCCTTTGTGTGAAACTTATGATATCTGACCGCCTTGCTAGGACTGAGTTTGATTGGCAACAGCTGGCTTATTCTGTGACTGATTTTCCATATGACTCCCATAAATGTTTCTTAATATCCCACACAATTTTCTCTAAGAAGCACTTGTAGTTTTTCAATTGTGGGATTCTTTGGTATTGCTGCAATGTTGTTCCTGAGTTGCAAGAGTTGAGATTCTGGATTGGAGTGTCCTTAGAAAGATGGTCTCTCAGAGTGGCTTTCCTTGTTTACCTGAATTAAAAGGAGTGGCTTTCCTCTTTTGGGCAATAGATATTTGTGGTCAATTGAGCATTTTGTGTGTTATTTCCAGTGCAAGTAGATCATTCATGTTTCTTTGTGAAACGTAGGTTAGTCTTTATGGAACTGGTTCAATTATGGAATCACTTAATGTATTTTGCCCTTTTCTTGGTCCTCGCAGGTAGTTGCTTCCTTCAGATTGTTGTGATAATACCGTTACAAGAAGTGGCATATAATGAATAGGCAATTCCAAAATCCAGTCAAGTAAGCAACCTTTTGATGACAATTATCTTTCTAGTGCCTGTACACAGAAACTCTTTTTGCATCCAAGCCTAGTCGATAGACTCTTTTTACAGGGTGAGCATTGGAAGTACCTGCAGTTAGACAAGCAGTACAAATTCCCTTAAAAGGATCCTGTTCTCTTGACAACCCTTCTTAGGGATTAAATTTGCCTTCTCTTTTGTTTTTTATTTTTTGGGTCGAGGGGGGCTGGAATCAAACTGGGTTGTTGGGGGAGAAATGTCAAGTTCATGCAGGCTTTTATTTGTTTAGCCCCAATTCACTTTTGCAACTTCTTTTCGATATGATCACGTGTGGATTCCAGAAGCAATTTTGATATTCATGTCACAAACTTCTGTCTCTTCTTTATGCTTGCTGCTACATTTTTCAGGTGAGGAAAATGATGCAGATGAAAAATTGTAAACCATGTTGTTGGATTTTACCAGCTCTGGAAGAGGCAGACGCTGAACTAGATATTGATGGAGTGATCATTTATGTTACCATTGTCTTTTAGAACTACTACTTTTTTTCTCAAATTTTCCTTGGAAATGCATTACATGATATTGAACTAACAACCTCTCGTTTCTTTTATTCTCAAAAAAAAAAAAAACCTCTCGTTTCTTTAGCTAAATTGCACTTATACATGATGAGAGATTTGTGTAGTGGAAGTGGTTGAAGTACAAAATCACCCACTTATTCATGACGACTGCCTAGCATGTAGAATGTTTTTTCCTTTTAGAAAATGAAAAGGCCACTCGGGCAGCTCATTTGGAAAAGCAATTATTTCACATAAACATTATTTGTATACATTGTTTTTCAGGAATTTTGAAAACCACGAGACATAGCTGAGAGCTAGAAGATGAGTTCACCAAATCCTCCTCTTCTCATGAACTGAGATTAGGCAATCTATTGATTTTGTACTGCACCTCATTTTCAAAAAAGTTTCTTTCCAAGGCCAATTGCAAAACGTGATCCTCAAACATTTCTTCTCGGTCGGGAAACATCTCGAAGCCAAACAATTGGTATTCATTCTTTTTCTTTTCTCAGAGCCAGTAGTAGTTCTTAATTTAACCTAAGAAAGTCTATCCTTACTATTATTTTTTATTTTTTTTTATCATTTTTTCCCCAGACTGACTGCTGAAATCAAAAATATAAATAACAGCCCAACGACAATTGTAGAAAGGCTACAATGGTTAGCATTTTCGTGACCAAATATCCCCCTCCCCTCATTCACAAAGGAGACAAATTAGCTTATATCTAAATACACATGGAAAAGTCTGTGCATGTACTCCTTCGGATGACTATTTCTTTTACTTGCCCAGTAACTGGAGAAAAGAAAAAGGAAGCAGTTCTTTACTTCTTTTAACTATGCCCCCACTCCCCCGCGATACCAATTTCCTAGAAATGGCGAATATCATTACAAAGTGTGGCAGATCTCTGTGCATCTTACAATAAAATTTCCACCAATAAACAGGTACTTACTTCCTAAAACAGAGGTTATCCCAGTGGATCTGACAGGAAACTATAGGCTCCAAAGTGAATCCTGAAAGGAAAATATAACAAATTATAAATTTTCATTCGGATTTAATAATCTCCACAGTGCTTTCTCCAGTTTTTCGTGCAGCAGTTTTATGAAAGAGTAGTGTGAGCTGATCAACAAAAAGCAGATTCTTCATCTGCTGCAGATGTTGCCACTCTTTCTCCATTTGTAATTCAAGCTCCTCAAAATGAACAATCTTGTCCTGAATCTCCTTGGTCTGCAAAATACATTGAACAACAAAACCATCCAAATCAACATCACAGAGAAGCTCCTACTATTAGAATTGCAGACCATGAAAACTGGAGCCTTGCATACCTGCACTTCAACAATACCAGCAATTGCTCTCTCTACGTCCTGTTCTTCCTTTTCAAGCTGCAGCCGCACCTCCACATGCACCACTTCTAGTGTTTCTCTACTGGAGGCGCCATTGGGTTTTACATCAGATTCTGCATAAAAAAGGAAGCCATTATATTACTGCAAGCTCATGGCAGTCAAATTGACAAAAATACATGCATACAACAACATTAGTCTTGGGTAGCATGCTTTCTTCACAAGGGCCATGTATTTAATTATTTTTGGTTTTCGATCTTTCTGTTATTTTTTCTGCAATATATTGAGGACCAAGACACCAGGTAAAAAAAGCTACAACTCCATCTCAATGCCATTTTTTAAAAATTTGAGTTTTGTGTGCATGCACAAATGAAAAGAATAGATTAATAGAACTCAGACCAGACTCCTAATCACAAAAAAACCAAATTTTCAAAGGGTCAAATGGGTTGATGTGGAATTTGGGCATTGAAATCCAACATAACCATACCCTGAGTTATCGGGCAAGAAAACTTGTTTTCACACCTGCTTGCTAGTAAGCAAAGTCTCTTTGAAGCTCGTTAAGAGCAAGAAAAGGCTTGCCTCAGAGTTTCAATTCGATTTCACTAACCAGCAAGACATTCTATTATTTCATGCTTATATGTCGTATAATTTTGAGTCGTTGCTAGGCAATGGATGGATTTTTGCCAATCATAGCACATCATTGTGCTGAGAAGGTCTACCATATCTGTGCATTGCACCCTACTGTCCAGAATGTTGTAATCATTTTGCCTGAAGAGAATTATTGGCTCTTTAGTTGGGTGACAACTGTGTCACAGAACCATAACCTGGTGCACCGTAGTTGGTGATGAGATAAGCAGTCAAAAGACTCAACAAAGAAGTGGATATCCAAGAGTCCAAAAGAAAATATTTAAAATCTACAAGCTACTTATATGCTTGCAGTTCATCAACCACCAGTATCTAGGTTAGAGAAAACCATTCAACACCATAAAGTACTAAAACAGATGTGATATTATGCCCTATAAGAGTAAGAATGAATTTTTAAGCAATTTTACACCGATGGGATCCCAATGTCCAACTCATGAGTGTGAACGTGAGATAATACCTTTTAAAAATTAACAAAAACTAACACCAGGTCTAGAAATTTGCAGAGCCACAAGAGGATCCTAATGCCAACAAGAATCTTAACAAGAAGTATCTCATACCTTGCTGTCTTGCACCAGCAGTGAGAGATCTAATAGTATCTTTTGTCATCCGGTCACTGACTTCAGACAAAGTCCACACAGCAGCATGAGCCGCTGCTTCTGCAACCTCTACACCCGCCAAAGCCGAGAGGAAAGCAGACTGAAAATTTTGAAATGACCTCAATAGGAATACACCACAACAGCAATATTTAAATTGAATACAGAAGGAGACATACCCAAACAACATTTCAAATTTGGTTAGTTGATTGGAAAAATCAATCTAACACTATTTAGAAAAATACAAAAAGGGTATCTTTTCATTCTGATGAAGTATATAATTCATTCAATCATTTTAGATCCATTATAAAATTAGGCAGAGCCAAATTTTACAACATCCTGTACCCATGAGAATAAGTTATTAAGCAAACTCAGAGGCTCATATAGGTTTCCTGCAATTATTCAGAACCTATATAAGCTCAACTGCTAACATTCGCATTGCTGAGGAGTGGATGGCCGATTGGCCCTCTAGACCTTAGAGCTAACTTTTTTCGTTATAACTGGTGTTTGCTTCAAATTACTTGTTTAATAAATATGGTGACAAGTGAAAAGCAGGACTTTTGGGTCAACATAATGGTCAACTGGGCTGTCAAACTTGCTCATGGTGAACTCAGGTACCAACAGAATTTCACCATGTTTTAATTGCCACTGATCTGAAACCCTTTTCTTACATAATTTTCAGGATTGCCCAAAAATGTGTTTACCTGAGCCATAATCGGGTTGCTGGCATCAGCAAGTGGTGTGAGACACATCCTTTTGGTTGGAGACCCAAATTCACTGTCATTCTGGTCATTTGATTGATAAAACTTAAAATCAACCTCAGCAGAATCTGGAGGGCCAACAAATTGCTCCCTGAATGGAAGCTTTATAAAGCGAGCAACACACTCTCTCTCACTTCTACCACCAACATGCTCTGCAACCTTCTTCCAATCATCACCATAATGCATAATGGCTTCTAGAAGGTGCAAAGTTTCTTTATCAGTCCAATCTGTCTTTACCTCTTCACTTATCTCAACCCGTCTGAAATCAGTGGAACTGACACCAACACGATAGTTACCACGGACATAGCACCTCGCACAAAGGGTCAAATCAAACTGTCCAAAAGTAAAGCAATTATCAAGATCAATTGTGACCAGCATCATAGAATATATATAGCAATATATGAACTGTCTGTTACAATAAGTAGGGTGGATGAAGTATTAACACGATAATTTGTTTAGTGTGGAACGCAAAGCATATACATGTGTTTGCCTTGGAAGTCATCAAAAGTTTTGACAAGGAGCAGGCAAAATAAATGTTAATTATGGTATACTTATACAGAAGACGAATAATGAAAGACTGATTATACCTTATCACAAGTAAAGCAAGCAATGCTACAAGCAGATTTGCATCCATTACACAATCTTTTCTTGGGTGCCGCAACATCAGCAGCCGAAGTGCCCCCTGGATCACCACTTTGTGAAGACGCCGCGGCATTGGACTTGCTGCTCTCCTTGTCTTCCCACTTCAACTGCGGCTTGGAGCCCGAACCCGAGTAATTAATCAGACCCCAGACCTCCAAGAAATCGAACACCCTCCGAATCGAGCCTACGTCTCCAATGATAGTCTTCCGAGCCTCGGTGAAGGTGATCTTTCGCGTAGGATTTTGTCGAAACCTTCGAATTATAGTGTTCCTGAAGTACTTGTAAACTCTAGGGGTCTTTGAAGGCCATCTACCGTCGAAAAACTCGGGGAGAAATCGGACCTCACATTCGTGAATATTGTTCCACGAAAACCACCCTAAAAACAGTTAAAAGCTCAACAATGAATACTAGCAACACACAAAAATCGTTAGAAATCAGTGGAAAAATTTTAATCGGAGAATTAGGGTTGGGGTTTTAAGAGGTGGAAGAAAAAGGCAGTTAAAATAGGAGAGGGTTGATGCGCTTACGGGAATAGCTGGGGATGTGAATGACGTCAGAGTCGGTGGAGGATTGCTCCTGTGGGCGGGAAGTGACGGTGGTGGCTTTGGAAACAGTAGAAGCTGGAATGTCGGACGTGAGGGTGGTGGGAGCTGGGGAAGGGTGTAGCTGCTGCTGCAGCGGTTCTTGCGGTGGTGGGGGAGTGGGAGTCGGAGTGGGAGTGGTCGTTTCTGCGGAAGATGAGGATAGGGAGCGAGAGGGGGAGGAAGACGGTCTGGGTCTGGGTCTTGGGGGCTCTTGTTGGACTGGGGACTTCTCGTTGCCGTTACTACCCATTTGTTTCAGCCACAGAGAGAGAGAAAGAGAGAGAGATGAGGGTTTTCAACTCGAACGGATATCAAAGTACTTTCTTTTTCTTTTTTTTTATTAATATGAATTGGACTTTCAAAGCCAACAGGCCACCTGACCTGCCATTCTCAGGCCAGGCCTGCTCCTGAAGGAACGACTTAGCATCCAAGTTCAATGGGCCCACAACAACAATCGTAAATAGTAGCGTAGGTCAGGGGGTGTTCATGTGACGAATTATCCACGGATCTCATTATTATGCCTAAAAAATAGATCCGAAATTTGATAGACCTGAAAATTGGTCCGTCCGATCTTATCCCTATAACTTTAAAAAAAAGATTTGAGTTTGCCCCAAACTCATTACCCAGCCCAAAGGCCACATGAAAAAACCTCTTTAAAACTCAGCCCAAAAACTCACCCGCCAAGCCCAGCCCACACCACCCTTCTTTTGAAAAAAGGGCAATTTAAAAGTCAGTGCAATTTTTTAGATTTATTTAGGCAAAAGTACAACTCAAAAACTTATTTTGAGTAAAGTGCATATTTTTTTAAAATACTATTATTGTCATTGGTAGACAGTAAACATATAAAAATTCATTATCTTCTATCCGTATTTTTTGACTAAAATCAAGTGGGAGGTAAAATAGGAGTTTTAATTATTAAAACTCATCTTCTTCGGCAAGAGTGATTGGAATGTCCGAACTATGACTGTTTATCATCTAAAAAAAAAAAGGAACTCGAGTTATTGTTCATTATCCAAAAAAAAAAAAGGAATACAAATTACTATTCATCGTCAAAAAAAAACAAAAAAAAAAGGAATTCGACTTACTGTTCATCGTCTAAAAAAAAATACGACTTATTGTTCATCGTGTTCTATGATCAAGTAACTGTGAATCATCTTCGGCAACTTCTTCATTAGAAATTGCAAATGACATTCATTTTTGTTTTTTTGTCATTCATTAATTTTTTTCCCCACAATCTGTGTTGTTTGATTTTTTTGATTAAAAATACTTACGTAACTGTTTTAAGTAATTATTTGTGATCACAAATTGTAAACAGTTAATATTTAAAATTTAATGGTTGAAACTGTGTTGACACAATTACACCAATTAAAACACAGTTACGTCCATTAAAACATAGTTACACCCATTAAAAACACAATTACACCTATTAAAACACAGTTACACCTATTAAAACAAAATCAATTTCTTTCCTCTTCATTCCAACATCGAGCAAACATAAAACAAAATCTAACATAAGAATTTTTCAAAAAAATTATCGAATAAAAGAAGAAATATACTTATTATGTTTATACAAAAAAATAGTTACACTCATTAAAAATAATTACACCAATTAAAACCAAAAGTAATTTTTTTCCCTTTCATTCTAATAACGAACAAACATAAAATAAAATCGAACAAAGTCATTTCCAAAAAAAAAATGGCCGAATAAAATAAGAAATATAGTTATTATATTTATAAGAAAAAATAATTACACCCATTAAAATCAAATACAATTTTTCCCCCTTCATTCTAACAACAAACAAACAAAAAACATAATTGAACATAGAAATTTAAAAAAAAAATGACAAAATAAAAGAAAAAATATAATTATTAATAACTAATCTTTAAACCAATGACAGCGATTTGTATTTACAGTTTCTTTTTTCGAATAAATCTACTATCGAAAAAGTAAATTGACTATTAAATAAGACTCTTACTGTCGAGATCAGATGAATACAGACGTTGAAGAAGACTCATATTGCAAAGATCAGTGTTTTTTTTTTAACAAATTACAGAGATGTTTGAGGACTTTGTGTTACTACATAAATTTTTTGTCTTATTACAGAGATCAGTTGAACACAGACTTTTACTGTATACAAAAATGTCAACGATGGCTGCATAAATTAACGAAGGGTGTTTAAGTAAAAAAGATTTTAATTCATTTGAATTTTGTACCTAATCACAAAAATTTTTATAAAAAATGTACTTAATAGAATAAACAATTTATCCATACACTTTTGCCTAAATAAGTCTAAAAATTTATATCCACACATAAAAAACTTTTGAAAAAAGTTATACTTTTAAATCATTAAATTTAAAACTTTGAAATAAGTTTCTCAATGTCGAAATTTGAAGTTTTAAAAATTTAAATACTATAAATAATGTATTATTTTCTTTTTCATATGTTAAACATACAAGTTTTAAAGGGTGGAGTAATATAAATGATAGATAAAGTGAGTATGTGTCAAACTAATTTTGATGTATTAATTATATTGGATATAATTCATCCTCTAATCAAAAATAAAATATTTCATTATTTTATTTTTATCTATTTTTGACTCTACTTTTGATTCAAAAATATATTTTATACAAATATTAAGTTACAAAAAAATTTATTACTTTTAAATAAAGATGTATAGAAAAAAAACCCGAGAAAAGGCCCACCTAATAGACTCGTGAGTTGGAGTATAGGTAACCTACCACTATCCAAACCTCAGTCCGATCCGTACGATGACTCAATTAAATAAAGACTTTGCCCAACATTGCCCAAGTGTGACTCAAAAAAAATTCACTGATCTAACCCAGGCCCAGTCCTTAGACACCCCCGGTAGGTAATGATGGAGGTAAAAAAGCAAGTTAATTACTTTTAAAACAACCACATATCTGTCGAGCAAACCAAGTTCATTACCCAACACTGACAACTGTTCCCAATTTTGGGTTGATACTAAAACGAGCACATAATTCACTTATTAATTACCATGTTTTACCTTCCAAAAATAAAATAAAATGAGCACATACCCAACTTTACCCTACTTTGTTAAATCTAAAAATAAGGACAACAAAAAATTGACAAGTGGCATTAACCGCACTGCACCGCACCAATTCTTTTTTTTTTTTTGTCAGACTATCTGGTATCCGAAAGTTACTTTAAGCTCCGACTAATCTGAATTCGAGCCAAGTAGAACCACAAAGACGGCAAAGCTCTTCCTACCGAACGCAGCTGCGTTTCCAAGACTCAAACTTGAGACCTTGGTTAAACTAGAGCAATCCCTCACCAACTGATCTAACGTTCGGTGGTGCACCGCACCAATTCGACCTCTGTAATTAATTACCTCCTGACCCTGATTGCGAGGCCTTCAGATCAAGCATGTTATACATTGCAGTCAATGTTCCATCAGGATCCACAATAATAATAATAATTAAAAAAAATACATAATAATTCCACCTTTTCCCAGTGTATGATTTGGCGCTGCTTTGCTTTCATTCTTTGAAGTAGAAAGACCCTTAAAATAAACACCGAGTTTTAGAATTGCGTATCAATAAACTCCAACTATGGCTATGCACAGGACTCAAAATGATGTCTATGAATACTATGTTGGACCAACCAACACACACACAAAAAAACACCCGACGACGACTATCTACAGAACCATAATTCTGGGACATGCTATAAAAGAATCATATTTTGATTCTAACATGAATTTTCGTCACTCTGTCTTTGGACACTAGAAACCGATTCCAGCTTCCACTAATGCATCACTCTCTCTACCAGTCATCCAGAGCACTGGCAGAACGTGAGGGTTTAAATACACAATGCTGACGGAGATGCAATCTGCATCTTCCATGTTCCTTTCTCCACCATCAGGAGCGACTCAGACATATATGACTTCTCCGGTGAGCATCATTATGTATGACCTGCGTAATAACACACATTACAAATGCTTCAAATTAGAAGAATGCGACTTCCTACAGCTCAATAAAACAACGAATGAGTAAAATGGGGGAGACATACAGTGCAATCCCAATCCACAAAAACCAAACAGAGAACAACTAAATGCACCAATTACATTTGCCAGTTCCCCTTGACAAGGTAAGAAACCTATGTACCACTACCTTTAATTGAGTTTCATGGTTTCTCAGTGTTCCATTATAAATTCTCAGTGCATTCACATGTTATAGTGAGAAAGGAATAGGGAAGAAATTGTGGGGTCATACAATATAATAACTGCTTAGAAGTTAGAACCAATGAATATTGCCTTATGCGGAGTTCAATTGCAAAGAAAGTCCCAAACCGTCCCATGAATGCGGAATATAACATGTTTCTGAGGTGCTTCCTACACAATTACATTTCAACTGCGTCTTGCTTGTTTTTATTGTAAGCCAAAAATCCCAAAACGGGGTCAGCATCATTTAATGGTAAAGATGCACCAAGGCTCTAATATCTCCTGTGGATCGAAGCGAGGTTCATTTTGCAGATAATATTTAAAATGAACAAATTACACTGCAAATGCAACTAAAAATAATAAATTTTAGAAAACTTCAAGCAAAGTACATCCCATTTCTCGAAACCAAAGGCCAATCTCACATTACTAAAAGCTACTTGAACCAAAAATGAGGTTAATAGATTTAAAAAGGGGGTTAATTTCAGTTTACTAGGAGCTAGACAAAACAAAAGGATAGAAAAAATATCTTTATACTTGGAGTTACATTATAGTGGATCTGTAAAATTCACAAGTGGAGTCTAGATTTACACTTAGATATTTATAGTTGGAGTGTTGGATTTCTAATGTGGTTATGCAAATCAAACTTAATCAACATTCTAACTAAAGTTCACGCCTTGACTGCGCCTCAGCAAAATCGCCCCTCCCCTTGGGCTCATTGAGGCGTTTCAGGTGTGCTTGGCTCACCTCAGGCCTATGTGTGTGCCTACGCGCACTTCTTGAATGAAATGATGAAGAGAATGCTAGGAACAAACACCTACACAAATTTTTGAAGTATACCTTCATGAACACAACATCTGACAGATTTGGGTTAAAGTTTTCCCCAAAAGCTCATACCCTACCAATCCTAGGTGGCTGGTGCAGCAAGGTATAACCTAAACTCGAAAAGGTATGCTGAATTACCAGACAGCATGAAAAATCTAGAAAACTCATTACCTACTTTGATATGATTTATTGAACACACTTGGCTTCCTGCCATTCTGCACGCATTACTTTAGAACAGAAAGGATTGAAAATTTGTGCAAAATAAAGAAAATAAAGATTTCATAAATGACACACCAACGCGACCCTCCACTCATTACCACAAAACTCGAAAGGTAGAAGACATGCGGCCAGCATCACCAAGTCATATTTATGGAGGATCAAAATCATGAATAGATGTTTCAAGCATCTTCACGGACAAATTTAAAACATTGCCCACCCTTAAAAATATGGACACTAAACTAGAAGAATTAGTAATAATCCAAGCCTTCCCCCCTCCCACACTTTTTGTGGTTTTTAGTAACTGACCCGGGTAGCACAGGAGAAAAATTGTCAAGATACAAAAAGCACTAACTTGTACTTTGATTACACGTACATCTTACAGAATATGATGCAGGTCTACAAAATTATAATTTTAGTTCCAAAGAGCTAACTGACAATAAAGTACTTCTCAGTTTAACCTAAAGTGTCTCCTAGATGAGATACAAAATTATATCTCCCATATATTGCTAGCATGAGTAAAGCTTATTGAATGACATGTTGAACATTGGGGAAAACAATCAAGTGTTTTTCAGTCACATAGATGAGATAACATTAGGCAGATTGAACTCTTCATGTTAATTTCCCCATCAAGTCCAAATTTTCAACTTTTAGTGGTATATCTCCAAAACTGACAAATGAGAAACAGTAGACCCATATAACGTGCTCCACAATACGTATCAAAGATTTATTTTCTTTCCCATTATTGTCTTGATGTCAACTTAGATCTCATATGCAACGGGGAATATGTACCTCTAGAATGCAAAATGAACCATTTGCAAGGCTAGATCCGAAGCCCGCCACTCAAGTAGCAGTACCGGTGCTCTTAGTCCTGCTGCAATCTAAGGGTACCTGCAAATAACGTTAGAACTGGATCGGCATTTAGAATATCAGACTGGCGGCAAGGACAGGCAAAACGACACAGAAACTCCCACATGCGACCACCATCACTAACCTTGATCAACCCCTCACCCAGCATTTTGGTCAGAACCGCTACCTTGCATGAACTGAGGAGAATGAGCAGGAAGCATAAACTGTGGCTGTGCTGGAACAGGTGCTGCCACACCTAATGATGCCAAAACACTATCCTCATTAGATCTGCCTACTAGACAATTCACCTAATTTACAATATAACATTTGATGCAGATCATTTAACTCATTTTTATCCTTTGTTATAAATAGGCCCATGTGAGCTAAAGGGACAAAGAAACAACTAGGCTAATGAAGTTTTTCAGATTTCACAAAAAATGTAGATAGAAAACAAACTCTCAAAATTGCCTTGTAATGAATTGAGACATGCTCAACTGACATCAGTTGTCAGTTGCACCTATAAATATAAAGGCACATGCACATATATGCCTACCATAAGATTACGATACTGAAGGGTTATGTTTAGGTACCACACAGAAAGTTACTACTCAGTCTGGTGAAGTTATGATAGAATGGGATCATTTGGGATCCATTGTAAAATGTTAGGATCGATCTAAATCCAAACATTTTATGATCGATTCTAACTGTTTTTAACTAAAAATTTTGGGGTTGCGACGTGAACCAAATTGTGTTGTAACTAACCCTGTTTTATAGTTACTAAACCCCTTCTATCATTCCCCTACATTTAAAGACATTACTTAAGAAACAAAAACTTTACCTGTAGGGTATGGTGCTTGAATACTTGGTATAGATGAAGTTGTGATTGCATTGACACTGGGCCCACCAAACTGCACAATCTGATGACCAGGCACAGTATAGCCCTGCAATGTTGTGTAACCGTGACCTCCGGGAACTGTCTGACCCAATTGACTGTATGGATATATGGCCGTGTTAACTGTCCCTGGTACACCATATATGTGCAGGTACTGCTGACTCGCATAAGGGTTGTAAACACCCTGCCAGAAAATGCCAGCAGAGAAGCATTAGAAGCTGGTTATAATCTAAAAATAAAAGTGCTTATGAAACTATGCATATGGGATAAGCATAATAAACTTCAACAAAAGCTGTCATCATGGAGCGGCTTTCACCTGCGGGTATAGGTACTCTGGACCATAGGGTGCATACCTGCACAAATATAAAGCGATTGCAACATGTAAGAAATTTATCGTCTGAATGTACAAGGGCATGCATTTTGGATGCATTATATGGGATGAAGAAAAATGTCAAATGAAACCATGTCTCGTCACACTGTTAGGACTTAGGACCCATGTTCCCCGATTAAACCATAGACTAGGGAGCTCATAATCAGATCACAAACCGTGTCATGTCCAGCATGTGCACAGAAGACAGATTTAAGAGGACGATGAGCTTAACAACCCAGTCATGGGATTTTTCTTATCCTTCTTTCCAAAAAGGGGTGCTACTCTGCAAAAAATGAACCATATCAGGCTAGCATGTGTGTGAAAGGCATATTTGCTCCTCCCTTTCCTGTTTTCTCTTGTTAATCAAACCACTGGGAACATATTCTCTGCAACTACCACCTCATGCAGTCCCACAGTTTCCAATCACATCACATAATGATCACCATATTTTGGAAACAACACTAAATACTTGAACGTGAGTCACCATTTCAAAATTACTAAACAATCCTCAAGTCATGTAGAAAATGGTGACTGATACATGCAAGATTGTCACAAGATTAGGGGAGATATGAACCCCGCCACGGGGGGCGAGAGAGATAAAGTAGTGCTTGCAAAGTCAAGCTCACTAATCTTCCATTCTGTCAAGTTCATGGTATACCAATTGACGGGGACAGATTGAAGCATCTCTACATTGTAGATGGAAGTAGAAGAGCAACTACTGTTCATCAAACCTTAAAAGGAGTACCAACTATTTATATGTATCCCACCTATATAGCATGCAAACATCTGTGTGTATGCATGCTATTTATTTGGTGTTCATGAATGTAACCAAATAATCAAGTGTAGGTTATGCATGCAAACATCTGTGCAAGTAGGTGATGCATGTAGCTTCATGGTAAATATGCATTTGTCAAAAAAAAAAAAAACATTGGAGTTATATAAAGGCAGAAATAAATACGCCAACAATAATCAAGTGATTAGAGACTCCACTTAAATGGGAATTGCACTCATCCAAGCAAGGCCAGCAATAGTGTAACAAAGGACAAAGCAAGGCTTGAATATTGGTAAAAAATAAAGGAGTACATGTGATGATGCATCTCTCACACCATGAGTCAGAACATTGCTGAGCCAGCCAAACCATTACATAAATTATGCTCTTGGAGTGCACAACTAACCCATATGGAGGATACATATATCCTTGTTGGTAGCTGTAAGAAACTGGTTGTTGGTAACCAAATCTTCCAACATAAGCCCCTCGGGCAGTTGGCACAGCTCCAAGATAAGGTGTCGGTGATCTAAGACGTCCTGCAGCAGATAAAAACAAGAGAGAAAAAATATTAATTCTTTTGAGCTTGATTGGAAGACTGACTAATGAGGTCCATACAAAGACCTAGAAATAGTTTGTTGTCTACTAAAATATTACATCATGTGAAAAGCGCCTCCCAACATTTAATACTTACTTGAAGGATTGTGGTCCATGGAGTACCTAATCATAAAGGGGAAATGCCAAATTCCACAGAATCTTTAAATTTGAGCATTTGGAGCAAAATCCATCTAAACTAGGGGAACTGATTGAGTTAAATTACTGACTACAATTAATTATTCTAGCACGTTTTAACAGTTGTCCCTTTTTTCATTTCTAGACAAGATGGCTTTTATTTGCTTTATGCCTTATTTAGGCACTAAGCAAGCGTATCCACAAATATGTGGCTTCAATATTTGGCAATACATGTATCAGTGAGGGGCTCTTAATCCGAAATAAAAAGATCAATGCCTTACTAGGCCAGAGCTCATTATGTGCAACTTATGGGATTCTAAAGTACTTGAACATTCTTGAAGGCATACATATGTATCAATGATTATTCCATGTGTACATAAATTGTCACTATTGAGCCGCTCAGTACTACTAGGTGCTTTTAAAATTCGCTCTTGCCCACTCTCACACACCCATGCAGTCTATTACCTACGTTTTATCAATCCTCTCTCAAATATTCCCTTTAAACTAATTTGGACAGTGCAGCTAATCCCAAAAAAAAAAAAGAAAAAGCAAATTGGAGTGCACTTTCCCTTCTGATAAAAAGAGTCTTCCATCATAACATCGGTCCAACAGTAAACCATCACCAGCTCAATAAGTGAAGAATATTCACGAGAAATGGGCATCTAAATGGTGTCATCATCTTAACAGGGATCAATAAACAAAATAAAAATCCATGCTTTTAGTTTTAGCCAATGCAGAAGAAACACCCTAGATAGTAAGTACATGAGTAGTATAGAAGATGGAACAGCAACAAGCTGCCTATACAAAAAGAAGGAAAGAGAAAGCAAGAGTAAAAAAGACAAGTTCCTGATTAATGCTTTCCAGGTTTATGATCAAAGTTTTCCATTTCCATTTCCAGCTTTTATTTTGCATTATTATGAGCTAGTTTTTGAAATTTTACCTAAATGACTGCCGATTTAAAAACCTGTGTGTTTTGAGCACAATGAATTTTAGAGAACATTCTCGAGGCAAATATTGTTAACCACATATCTAATTTGCATGTAAAATGGGGCACCACACAACAGTGTATTACCAAAAGGCAGAGCAGGCCGAGGGCGTCCAAGTGAGGCCAAATTACAATTAGCCCGCCTACCATCAATAATAGGAGCTGGATCAGCACATGCTCTCCTGGCAGATTCGGGGTCCTTGAAAGTCACCTAAACCCTCCATAAAATACCACAGGAAACCAAGTCAATCAATTATTGACGCCTCTGATATGTCAAAAAGATCAGATGAACAATAAATGGATAGAATAGCCGTGCCAATATGTATGTATACACTTGTGCAATGAAGGGTAATGATAAAATTCAATAAACATGTAATGAGAAGTCCAGAATTCCATCCATCAACAGTCGTTAGGATCCAAACCTGAGATCACTTTAGAGGAGAGGTTCAAACTTTCTCCACAGTAGATAGGTTATAAACCATCTGAACCTAATTGAATGAAAAAAGGAAAAAAAAAACAAATAAACACTCACAAAACCGTAGCCTTTGGATCGGCCAGTGTTCTTATCGGTGATGACAACAGCCTCAAGGATGTCACCGAATTGTTCGAAGTAACGTCGCATAGTCTCACTGTGAGTCTCCCAAGCTAGGCCTCCGACGAAAACCTTTGTGAAAGTGGTATCCCCAAAAGGAGAGTTCAATAATTGCAACCCAGAAGTCGAACTCGATCCCGAACTTGGCCCTGGAATCGGAGGCTGATATGCCATGGCAAAAGTAAAAGGGTTTGGTATCGGGGAAGGAGAAAGAATATGAATTCGATGCGAAGAAAAGAGGAAAAGAAAGAAAGCGAAGAAGATTCTGAGAACAAAGAGAAGTATATAGAGAAAGGAAGGATTTAAGTAATAGTACCCTTGATCCAATAAACAGTTAACCACATCTTAGAAGGAGAAAAACCCTACAAAAACCCTAGAGAGAGAGTCCATTGAATAATTAGAAATTCGAAGAAGAGAGAATGTATGAATGATGAGTTAAATTGAAAAGAAAGCGATGGATGGAGGGAATAGAGAGAGGTAGAGGATCATGTTAAGAAAGAAAAAGGAAACCCTAGAATGGAGGTGGGGAAAAGCAGCAGCAGTAGTAGGTCAAAAGAGAAGGTCGGTGGTGTGGGTCGGCTTTACAACAGAGCAGAGTGATGTATGAGGTGTGGTGGGGGAAAGGTGAAGTTTGTTCTCAGCATTAGATGGGTTGGTTATGGTTATGGTTATGTATTAGAATTATTAGGATGAAATTAACGAAGAAGGAATAAGGGAGGGAGAGGAGGAGTAGGAGTAGGAGGTGGAGAGGAGGGATTTGTTTTTGATTTATGATGATGATGGCGACTGATGAGGCAGAGAGAGAGAGAGAGAGAGAGAGAGTTGTGATTTTTAATTTTCACAAAGGGTGAAAAAGAGCAACGGTACAGTACAGTAGAGTACAGCAGCAACCCGCAAAAAGAAGTTGGAAAACGGCTTCTGTTTCGTGGATTCTCATTTCTACCTAATCTAAACACCAACAAAGGGATACAATATACATCAAATCACATCACATCACAGCTTGGACGGACCGGTGCATTGCATGTATGGGACCGGACCGGTGCCGGTACCCCCACCCTTCTTTCTGTTTTCTAACAAAAATAATCTCACACCAAAAGTCGAAAATCCCGACTCCTTTCTTTGAATTGAAAATTTCATTTCACAAAAAAAAAAAACCGTTTTTCATTATGATTTTTTAGTAAAGTTGAGATAATATTTTAATTAAACAAAATTAAAATTTTTAATTTCGACCGATTTTAATTTTGTATTTAAATGATATGTTCACAATTGTAATATATTTAAATTTCACTCTACAAGTAATAATTATGAATATGATGCTTCATTTTTTGTAACACAATTTACACATTTGACCAACACTAACAAAAATTTGTACATTTGAGCATATTTTTTTTTAGATATAATATTTAATATTCTATTTAATTCAGATATAAGTAGCAGGTGCCAACCAATGGCCTTATTCAATGTGCATAACCTTAACTATAGTAAAACAAAAAACAGAAGACAGTGTAGATAAAAAGGGTTGGTCTCCGTTAAAAGAAAGATACATACATTTTTATACTATATCCACACTCCAGAGAAGCAAGACATTGTCTTGCTGTCATGTCTTGGCTTTTTTGCTGCCGGTGAGTTGTACGTTTAATGTAAGTGAAGAGGCTAGTTTCTTATGTCAATATGTCTTTCTTTTTTTTTTTTTTTTGGGTTGAATGGTAAGAAATATTTGGACGTTGACGTGACGTGTATTTTTACTAATTTGTTCCTTAGTTTTTTTTAAAATAAATCATTAAAGTCGAGACTAAAATATTCACTAGTAATAAAATTATCAAAATTTAAACTCTAAATATCTAAATTTACGTTCCTTTAAACTAATCTCTACCCTACCCTCGAACATTTCCGTATTAGAGTGGGCACACCACTTAGTTATAATAGGAGAAAGGGTTAATTTTACGTTGAGTTTAGAAAATTGGGAGAATGGATAAAGTTAAGGTCATCAGTCATCATGTTGTTGTCAACAGAAGCTAACATCCTTGGTCCACGGGATCATTTTTTTTTTTTTTTCTTTCATGAACTGAAAGGGGTATTTTGTCATTTACTAATTTCACCTACTTATAATTTTTAATAATTAATAATCCTCTGCTCTAAGTTTTATCTGTATTGAAGTGAGATTTTCTCAAATATAATTTCTCTTCAATTTTTTTTTTTAGCAGTTCATATATCATTCATTCAAGTGAGATCCATTATATACAGATAGATTATTTACTCATTTATAGTAGATGATTCAGCAAAAAGAAAATTAAAAAAGAAAATATATCAGAAGGGATCTTGATCTAGTCCATCTTAAACTTCCCAACTCCATCTTCACCTTATGTAAGCTTTATATGAGAAGATGCTAATAAACACACGTTTTTTTTTTGGCTACACTGCAAAATTTCATTTTACGGGACCAAACCAGACCAGACCAGACCATACCGCTACTTCTATATACAATGCTAATGTTCTGTGGTTTTAAGAATAAGAAACGAACCGATCTGGTAAGGCACAGCATCGATCTCCCTACAACCAAACAAAAAATGAAAAGAACAGAATTTTTTTTTTTTTCTTTCTATGTCTATGTCATGGTTTGTTTTTCTTGTTAAAAAACAAACACAGGACAAGGCTTCTCTGTCCAAAATAAACGTTAAGCTAGAATTTGAAAGCAAATGGCCAAATATGGTGAGCATTTTCATAACAGGCTAGAGATGCCCACTGCATAAAGAATCTATGCAGCGTACAATTTATTTAATAGGAGTACTTGTATAAGCAGCGTACATAAACATTGAAACATAAGTTATAAATATGCCCAGTAAAAACAAAAGGAAGAGGAAGAAACAGTTACTTGGCTACATCTGATATTGGTTTATTTAACAAACCACTCTCTTCGAAATCCTTAACAGCATCAATTATAGTCTCTTCCAATGGCCTATACTTCCATCCCAGATTCTGCAACTTCTGGGAATTCAGCTTCACACCGTCCTTTACCTCAGTAAATCTGGCATGCATATATCATAAAATTAACATAGCTACTCCATGAGTAAATAATCATAAAGTGTAATTAGTTCATATCCTTTATACCAACTGGAGGACAGCAGAGACAATGGGGGCTTAAGGGATCAGAAACCCTGTCCCATTGAGGCAATAGGGTCAATATATTTCAGTGGATTGAATTAAATATATTCATCTTTTCAAAAGAACATCATCGGAAATGTTCTGTGCTATGGGACAACCTACATTGACTCCAGGATTTTAGCTCTCATTTTTTCTTATTGCTCAAATAGTAAATAAACTTACTTCGTGGGGTAATTGTACTCGGGAAACATGTTCTTCAACTTTTCAACCAGAAGCTGTGTTCGAATCTTGTGTGATGAACATATATATCTCCCTTCTGCCTTGGGATTTTCATATGCCAGGAGGATTGCCTCAGCAACATCACGCACATCTACCATGGGACGATCTTTATTTTCCACTGTATCACGTTCACCTGCTTGCCATGGCAATCCAAGAAAATGAAGAAAAATTACAACAATACCTTAACCACATATAGCAGCCCAATGAATACAACTGAAGTCACCCTTTCTACTTTCAATTAGGGGGGATCGGGTTCTGCCACAATACCAGGATTGATGTGATCTAAAATAGCTTCCTTTTCTTTGCAAAATATACCAAAGAAGGAATAGCTATAGAATGAGTGCAAACCTTTCATGTAGTCCAGAAGAAGTAAGCTACTAGCATTAATTGAAGATTGCAGCATTGGCCCGATGGCATTGGATGGACAAACTGTTATGAGGTTGAGTTCACCTCTCCTTGCATACTCCAATGCCTCACTCTCTGCTATAGTCTTCCCAATGCGATACCAGAACTAATTTCCCAAATGAGCTATTAGCGCAGTATATATTTCACGAAAAGATTTTATAATGAAAAGTGCAAACTGTAATGCAAGATGATGAAATTCCCCTTCCACTAAACTATAATGATGAAACTACAATTTTATTGTGACAGTAATATGTAAGTTGTAACTATTACTCAGGCAGTTAGGCAATGTGCATTTGCAAGATGCCTCAAAGTCATGATACTTAGTGAAACTACAAACATGATAGTCCATAAATGGTGTTGATTGCTGAACATGAGATACCTTGGTTGACTCGTGAAAATCCCCCTCCAATCTACACTTATCATTTGTGACCTGAAAAAGAAAAAAAAATAATCTTTGACCTGATGGTTGGCTAATCAAGGAAGGTGTGTTTGTGAATATCTCGTTAAAAAAATATATACAATAGACAACAGTTTGAAATACCTCAATTGATTTGCAATATTCTGTGTCCGTCCAACAATTTTCATCCATTGCCTGATCCTTGGGCCAATAAGGGTTCATCACAACAGCGCTAATAGACGATACAACCACAACCTTTTTCACTTTAGCCTTCATACAAGCATTTAGTACATTGCGAGAGCCAGTTATAGCTGGTTCAAGCAGTACAACCTGTGTGAACTCTTTCAATTTAATTACCATTAATTTAAGACCATAGCAACTATATATTTTCACATCGCAGTAGGCAAACTTCAGTTCAATTTTATATTCATTGTTAACAAATTCAGTTTAACTAGCACGGGAATTCTTCACTAGATGACCCTTATCATTGGGGACTGCTGATTAAAACAAGTGGCAGATAGTTTATTTTAAGTTCAAATAAAAATGAATTTGAAGGTTATTCTATGAAGTATATCTCGCCTCAGGATTAAGCACAGTACTGTGAATCGGTACTGGAGAGGCGATGTGGAAAACCCCAGTGCATCCAGCAATGGCAGCAAACAGACCTTCGTAATCCAGCAAGTCCGTCTTGAAGAGCTGCAGATTCTCTGCAGCATTTTCCAACGTCTTCAGATGAGCATTCTTCTTTTCATCGCCTAAAAACCATTTTCATCGAAAATTTAAAGAAGACAGCATAAGTACACATAAGAATATCAATTCTCAAAACAAATCGAACACGAAGCTCTGTTCATTCTTGGAAAGAATAAGACAACACTAAAAAGCAATGGCATTGAGTGGCCTCTAACCATTTTTTTTTTTTGGGGGCACTCAACGATGTAGGGACGTCGTAAGGAGGCGATGAGATTCGACCCAAGTCACGCACGGGTGGGGGCTGCTTCTTAATCTCTTGCTACTCTTTCGTTGGGCACACTTTGTTTCTTCCAAAGAACCAAAGAGCTTCGAGTAGTTTTACAGAATTTGGGATGTCAGTTGTCTCTACCAAATTCCCACCCTATTGAATAATGCACACGTGACGGTATTAATGATGTTGAGATTTGTCATACGAACGGCCAAAACTAAAGATATGCTTGAAATGAACCAGCAGCGATGGACCAAAGTTTCAATTTCTTATCAATAAATTCATCACCCAAGGTAGCTCAATTGGAAATGATGACGATGAAGCAACTTTGTCCAAGGAATTGTGATGGAAAATCCAGGAATTTAGGTCCTTCAAATGAAAAAATAATACGAGCAACCAAAGCATGCAATCTAATCTAGTCTTCAAAATTTGAAGAAGCTAAAACATAATCCTGGTAAATTAAATCAACCCGCAAGTAATTTTTGCATTTCAAATTAGTAAAGCTGAAAAGAATGGAGGAAAGGTGAAGAGGAGAATACATATTACATACAGGGGTCTCTGACAGTTCCATGGACGACGTAACCCTTTGAGAGAAGGAATTTCACAACCCACGATGCCAAATACCCTCCTGCACCTGTTACACACACTATTTGTTTCTCTTTATTGATCTCCTGCATCTCTCTCTCTCTCTCTCTCGGGGTAAACAGTTTTCTGAAGCGGTCTTCTGAGACAATTGTTGTACTCGGCCTACCACTACTATAACGAGTCGTCAAAGTGGACTGAGCCAAGAACGCAAGAAATATATAGGGTGTGTTTGTTTAAGTGCATTTCAAGCGCAACTCAAATTTGATTTTAAATTTAATTAAAAAAATTAATTTAATATAAAATATCTATTCAATATTTTTTTTAAAAAAAGATTGTTGTTCCAAAACTCATTTTTTAAAAATATTTTCTACCAAAATATTGTATTCTCTCTCATTTTTCTGTCTTTATTCCTTCTCCAATATTAAAACAGAAAAAAGGGTCCCCCAATATTAAAACCTACTTATTACCAATGTTACTAATATTAAACAAAAGAAAATTGGAGAATATTAACCAATTGTGAGTTTTTTTACTGTTTAAAGCAATTCTATTTAAAGTAAATAAAATTTTTAAAATATCTGCTCAAGCTCAATATCAACTAACAGTATTTCTTGTTTTCAATTCCATCTAAAACAATTACATACAAAAGGCGAGAGAGAAACAAAGGTTTTTTTTTAGAATGAGAGTTCATGAAAGAGAAAAATGGAAAGGAGAGAGAGAGTAAAAATTACAATTATAAATTTGATATAAGATTTGAGTTGCCCACAATTATAGTTCATAATAAGTTTTGTTTTAATTTGATATAAATTTGGGTCTAAAGTTGGAAAAATATTTTAGATCATTTTAATTCAAATTTAAATTTGAATTAAAATTAAAGATAATTTAATTAGGTTATAGACAAAAATATCCTATGAAAAGTGATGGTGGATATCCTATGACAAAAATATCCTATCCTTGACTCGATCTGTATAGTATGTTTTTTAACTTTTATACACTGGTTAATTGAAACCCACTTCCACAGTGGGTTACGAATTCATGTCGACAGGATAAAAGGGGTACAATGATAATTTTTCGAAGTGAAGCTCTCTATCTACCGTGTTTTTGGGTCAAGAAAGCTCTATCCACCTTTAGTAGATCTTGTGTTTTGTCGGCTGATTTTGAGCGCCGCTGCGTTCACACCATGCGACGAAGGTGGATTGTGTGGACGGACGGACGGACGGCATGCCCATCTCCTCTTTCTCTCTCAATTCAATAACGTTATTTAAGTAGGTCTCTAACATTATCTCAAATCTTTTTCGTTTTGAAATTCAAATTTAAATAAAAATAGTCTAAAAATTTTCTTTAATCATTAGTAGTCAAATTTTCACTGGAGATCAAATATTTATTCAAATCTCCTTTAAATTTTAGGGGTGTACTTCTTACAGAACGTGTAGAGAGAGGTGTTGCTTATTAATTGATGGATTGCCTTGTCTTTAGTACTCAGTTGTAGTTGTAGGAGGCAATGCAGCATTCACGGATCTTTTTCAGTTTTTTTTCCTGATTTTCACGTTTCTTCAACCATCCCATCATTTTTTGATTGAAACTTTGAGAGGTGTGTGTTATTTATGGTATTTTCAGTTCGTCACACAAAAGACATGCACACAATGAATGGTAAGGCTATGAGAAAGACACACCCCCACCTGCACAAATCCAAGAATTTGAGAAATTAAGCACTTCCATTCTTTTTATTAACGCAACTCCATATTTGTGGCCTAGGGTGGCAATTTTTAACTTAACAAAACGGCACAACTTGAATTCGATAAAAATTTAATGACGTGAACTCGATTATAACTTGAATTTGAACTCAAAAATGATTTAACACACGAACACGAAATACAAACAGGTCATATTTTGGTTCAATTCACCAAACTCGAAATTGACATGATCAACCCATTTATTTTATCATGGCGACACTAACTCGACAAATGACCTGTTAATGACACAAACGCGACTTGATAATTTTTTATCCAAAAATGACATTCTCAACCAATTTATATATAGTATAAAAAGAAAATATGATCTCAATTCAACAATATAGTGATTATTCTTCCATTGTGGGGTTTGAGGAAATCTATTTTAAATCTAGCAGCTTCAAAATTATAATAACTTTAAAAAGACTTAGTTAAGAATGGACACATTATTTATCTTCTCGTTTGTATAGTAACAAAAAATTAACATGTTTAACTAGAATTATAGAAATACAATATTAATTATTTTTATCTATTTATTAAGCACTGACATAATTATTGTATGAAAAAAAAATATTTTTACTTATTATTATTATTATTATGTTTATTAAGTTGAATTAGAGTTGACTAATGTTTGATATAAACCCATGATAATTGAACATGACACGACTCGATTACCACCCTTACTTTGATCCAATGCGCAGTCATATTATTCACCCTAATAAATTCTGGTGGAATAATTGTTGATTATCCTCACTAATAAGTACAAGTCAATCGATCAATGTGCTAATGCCTAATGCTCGGTTTAATGCGTACGTTAGCTGGAATGGTTGTGGTGGTAGGCAAATATGACCCGCTTAAATCTTAATCATTTTTTGTTTGCAAGAGTTTCAAGTAATGTTGACTTCAAAAACCACACCCACAGGGAACAATACCGTAGGCTTATTCCATCACGTCTGTCCGTAGTGCGATGTAATTATTTTAAGGATAAATATACTGATGAACTTGTTCTTGTGAATAATATTTTTTTTTTAATTTAACGGTGTGGGACCATCAATCATTTAATTTACACAGATTTTAATTAATTTTTTTGGATAAATATCTCTCACACGTCTTGACATTTAATTTTATTACACAGACATTTCCTCATATTTTAAATATGACACTGAAACCCTAATAAGTGAACGATGTTGTTAACAACGTTATTAAAAATACTATTTTATCCTTAATTAATTGATCAAACTCAGGCCCAGATCTATACCCATCGCCCTATATCCAAGACAATACTCCATGATCCATGACCTATGACCTAAAACCCTTAATGCCCGAATCCCTAACAATTAGGCACCACCCATTTTCCCTTTTTCCTTGCACCACCCCCAACTTCCACCGTTTACAGTCACCACATATGAAGCATGGATACAAATACGAGATACGAATACGATACGATATCAGTACGGAGATACAACAAAACAAAAAAAATAGAATACGGGTACGGTTAGAATACGTCTATAAAATATTTATTATTATATTTAATATAATAATTATAATTTATAAAGTAAATCACACTTCTATTAAAGATATATAGTAATAACTAACCATCAGAGTCAGTCGATCGTCAGTGTGAGTGAGTGGAGAGAGAGAGAGAGAGACGATCGTCGTCGAGTATCGACTGAAGGGAGTGGGGGGCTTAACGGGTTGTGGAGGAAAAGTGTACAGGTTTAAGTCTTTTAGACTTTTAGTTTAATAATTTTTTTTTTACAAATAAGGGCCTAAATATATTGCTCTTGTGCCCCTATACTTTTATAAAATTAGAGTAATACCCCCGCCGTATCCTAGGCATATTTCATGCGTATCCGGCCGTATCCGAAAATCAATTTTTTTTTTTTAATTTTAGGATATTTCTCAGACGTATCCGGTACGTATCTGACGCGCATCAGTATCCAAAAGTATCCGATACGAATACTTTGACTTTTTTGAAATATTCATGCTTCATAGGTTACCACACACTCTTTCTCTTTCTCTCTGTGTGCGTAGTCTTCCACACCTCCAACCTTTTTTCAATCTTATTCTACCTCCCTATCACAGTCGCCTTAGGAGAAGGCCACACCACCACTAAACTGACCCTCCATGATTCACAGCAAAACTCTCCCAAAACTCAAAAAATAGATCTGAGGCATAAATGTGATATCGAAAATATAGATATAAAAAAAATTGATCAAATCAAAGAACAAATTGCAGATCGCTAACAAAGCTTGCTCAAACAAATCATATAGCACGCGCGCGTGTGTGTGTGTGTGTGTGTTTATGTATGAGAGAGAAAGGGGGAAGGAAGGGAGAACTATCGTGAACTGTGCATATATAGTTGTTGATGGTGGTTTGGATGCATTTTGTGTGGTGGTAATGGTGAATAAAGGTGGTTGTTGGCAGTGTTTATTGGCAGTGGTTGATGATGGTATGAATCTAGATGGTTTGGTGTTGATTGAAGATAAGTTGGGTCCAAGTGGTGGTTTTAATGATGATGGAGACAAAGGTGGAGGTGGTTTTCAGTGTCTTTCTCTCTTTGTGTGGTGGTTGAGGCAGAGGTGGTTTTTAGTGGGTTGTTTTATGTGTGTGTGTGTGCTCGCGTGCGTGCGTGCGTGCTATCCCTTGTTATGATTGGATTTAGGCAGTTATGTAGGTGGTGGAAACGATGGTGATGGGAGGCGGCCGATGGGGGGAAGAATTTATGTAATTAAATAAATAATAAATAAAATTAAAATTATATATGGAATAATTGAATAGGTAGTTATTAAGATTTTAACTTATTAATTTGATAGATTTGAAAATTAAACATTTAAGGGTTAAAATTCTAATTTATATATGAAATAAATGAGGGGTAAATTTGTAGGGGAAGAAAAATATATATTTAATTCTTAAGCCTAATTTTGGAGGGTATTTTTGGTATTTTAAGAATTGTTATTAATGACATCAACTTTGACTGTTAATAATTCTAAAGTCTGTTAGTGGGAGGGGCGGTGGCTGGTATAAGTTATAAATGTTAAGGAAGGTCAGTGTTATTCTTAAAATGTGAGGGTGTCCGTATAATACAATCAAATATTAGGAGGTGTAAGTGCTATTTACCCTAATTTTTTTTTATCCGATCAAACAAAGAGACAAGTTTTGTCCCTATTGTCATGCTTGGTTTTGTGAATGGTAACTTAAGAGAAGCAATGGGTGCACCTGTCTTCATGCCATCGCATCATCATTCTTATACTCACCCCGCTGGCTTGGCTCGGCTTGGCTCTTCCGCTCTCCTCTATAAATTACTCTCCAAATTTCCCGAAACCTTCGCTCATCCGCCCCTTTCTCTAAAACAAACAAAAAACCTGTCTCTCTCTCTCTCCGCTGGAATATACCCCTCTCATGGACGTCCACCGGAGACTCCCTAAACCTCCCCTTCCCACCACCCCACACATCCAGCCCCACCATCGAGATACAGCCGTTGATCGCAGTCCTTCGCCTACCCCAAAGGCATCCGATGCACTTCCTCTCCCTCTATACCTGACCAACGGCATTTTCTTCACCCTATTCTTCTCCGTCGCTTACTACCTCCTCCACCGCTGGCGTGACAAGATCCGTACCTCTACTCCCCTTCACGTCGTCACTCTAACTGAACTCACCGCCATTGTCTCCCTCATAGCCTCCTTCATTTATCTTTTGGGCTTCTTTGGCATCGATTTCGTACAATCCTTCATTGCACGTGCCTCTCACGACGCATGGGACGACGTCGTTGACGACGAACGCTTCATCCTCAACCAAGATCGCCGCCGCCGCCGCAGCAACCCTTGCTCCGTCGCCCTCGATTGCCCCGTCAATATCGTCCCTACGCCAAAACTCATGGATCCTCCGATCCCTCTGTCGTCCGAAGAAGACGAAAAAATCGTAAAATTAGTGGTTTCTGGGATAATGCCCTCATATTCGCTCGAATCAAAGCTTGGGGACTGTTATCGTGCGGCCTTAATTCGGCGCGAGGCGGTGCAGAGAATTACAGGAAGGTCCCTTGCAGGATTGCCAATAGATGGGTTCGATTATGAGTCTATTTTGGGTCAATGTTGTGAGATGCCGGTTGGTTATGTGCAGATTCCAGTGGGGATTGTGGGTCCATTGTTACTTAATGGATGTGAATTCTCAGTCCCAATGGCGACGACTGAGGGATGTTTGGTTGCAAGTGCGAACAGAGGTTGTAAGGCGATATATGCATCAGGTGGTGCCACGAGCATTCTTCTGAGAGATGGGATGACCAGGGCGCCGGTTGTGAGATTCCCGACGGCGAAGAGGGCTTCGGAACTGAAGTTCTTTTTGGAAGACTCTGTTAATTTTGATACGTTGGCCGTGACTTTCAACAAGTAAGGCTCTTTTTTCTTGATTACTGGTTGGCGCAGGACCATTTGAGTTTTTTTTTTCCTCCTATTTTTATGGAACTTCTTTTTTTCTATTAAACCAAACAAAAAAGCTATTTCCATTGCAATCAGCAGATTGCTTGTGTTTTCCAACAAAACAGAATAGGTTTTAAAACGATTTTGTTTCTCAACCATAAATATCTCATCCCTCCACTTGAAGGATTCCGGCTGATCTGGCGGCACCGAGTCCCAGTAGCCTTTACCTCTCAGTGCCCGCAGGAGCTTCGTCTCACGTCGACTGAGTCGTCTCCCCCTCGCATATAAGCCCTTTCACTCAAAGGAGGAGGTATCCACTAGCGACAGGGGCTCGGTGCCGCCAGGTCAGCCGGAATCCTTCAAGTGGAGGAATGAGATCCGTAGCGATTTCTACCCCTTACAAAAAGTCGCCTTTTTGTACGGATCTCTTCCCTAGAAGGATTCCGGCTGACCTGGCGGCACCGAGCCCCAGTAGCCTTTACCTCTCAGTGCCCGCAGGAGCTTCGTCCCACATCGACTGAGAGTCGTCTCTCCCCCCTCGCATATAAGCCCGGCTTATATGCGAGGGGGGGAGACGACTCTCAGTCGATGTGGGACGAAGCTCCTGCAGGCACTGAGAGGTAAAGGCTACTGGGGCTCGGTGCCGCCAGGTCAGCCGGAATCCTTCAAGTGGAGGGATGAGATCCGTAGCGATTTCTACCCCTTACAAATTGGTTTAAATTTATTGTTACTACTATTGCTAATATACGGTAGTGCTTGTTTATGAAGCAATTCTAAGTCATTGTTCGGACAGTCTAGAAGATGGAACTGCCTTTATATGTAAATTTTTATTAAATCGATTAGCCAATTATTCTCTCGAGGTTCTAAGGCTAGTATTCAAATATGCAACTAAACCAAGTTACGAAAATAACAGCACCAATAACTCCTCTAATATAATGATTGTCTTAAAAATTGCAAGTTACACTAGGCTATAATATCCGGAAATCAATCCTGTTTAATAAAATCAAATTAGCCTTTCTTATCTGTCTTGTATACCCAACCCAATTTGAGAACAGCTTTTTTTTTTTTCCCAAAAGAGTTTCATTACCTTCATAAGATTTGTTTCTACTTTCCATGAGTACATTCACAAATGAGCAAAGCAAACTATTATTCTATAACTTCACCTTAACCACTCCAATGCTCATTTTCATTTTACACTTTTTGTCCCCAACATTTTGCCACATTTTCAACTTTGGTACGATCACGCAGTGCAGGCAAATGATAACAATATTTTTAACGGAATTATTCACATCTATTCTTTCACCTAGAAGTTGCCATTGCCTACGTATGCCTATATATTTCTTCACTTTGAACGTCATGAATTTTTCTAAACCATACAAGGCAATCTAATTTTTTTGCATCATTTTTTGGTTGGCATAGTTGTTGTCAGCTGGGGCAGTGGAAAGATGATCAAATGAATTGTGGTGCAACAATCCTTTAACAAGAAAAAAGAGAAAGTGTATAGGTTGGACTTATGCTGGCGTGCAATACAAATTCTAATTTAATTTTAAATTTTCAAACCTATTACGATTATTATTCCTAACGTATCCAACACAATTTGAAACTTTGACCTAAAATTGTTGAGGGGAAAATGGGTGAAAATAAAGCATAAATCAAATCCATGAACTAAAAGCCAAAGCTTAGGGAACAAATTTTCTTCCGAAAAGTAAAATGCCTTGCATAAGTTTTTGAACGTTAGCAGTGTATTGATAAAATTTTGAAGTTAAAAGAACTCGGAAGAAAAACAAAAATACTTCTATGAAGTATCAGTCAATGTTGGTAAATATTATGTTCTTCTGGTCCAAAAAGAATAAATGTTAGGTTTTTCGTTATTAAGTTTTCTATATCACTGGAACCAATTACTAGTCGTGCAAATCTTGGCCAGGCTTCCAAATTTAAAGGTATAATTTTAAGTGCTCATAGAGTCTGTATGCCTAAAGTTTGCTGATCTCCGTGGGCATTTTTGTTGATTTTACCTGTTAGATTTTAGGTTCGTGCTGCAGATTTATCAAAAAGAATTTATGAAGAAGGTTAAAGTATTATTTGTGAGTAAAATTTTGGCATTTTGAAGTTTTATAGGGTAGTCGGAGAAACAGTAACCAGATATTTAGGCACTTGCTAAAGATGGTTTTTGTACTACTGCTTGTGTGATGATTTGGACATTTTTGGCATTAAATGGTCAGCAAGTTTCTTATACATTTGATTGGGTTAGTCTTACATCATTCTAAAAATATTAAGCACAGCGTTTGGATTGATGCCTCAAATTTTTCCGTAGACTGTGTCCATATGATCACGTGCTTATGATTTTCTTCTTTATGTTCAAATTGCATAGTTTGAGGTTTCAAGTATGCCAGCATTGATGGTTTCTTCTAGAGGAGTGGCTTTTTTGATGTTTCGATAATTAGGATCTAGGATCATATCACTTGTTGCATATCAGACCAGCTTCTAGGATCATAACAATGTGTTTTCTGGACAGATCGAGTAGATTTGCTAGGCTCCAATCTATTCGGTGTTCTATTGCGGGTAAAAATCTTTATGTGAGATTTAGCTGCTTCACAGGTGATGCAATGGGGATGAATATGGTGTCCAAAGGTGTTCAGAATGTTTTGGACTTCCTTCAAAATGATTTCCCAGACATGGATGTTATTGGTATATCTGGTGAGTTGTCATTCCATCTCAACTTTGATGAAAAATTGTGATTCCTAACATGCGAATTTGGCTTGGGAAACTTATAATGTTGTCAATCTAGAATCATCTAATTCTTGAGGCCTTGGTGATTCTGTCACCATGCTGCATAGACGTTCTCTTATGGCCATCAATTTTTTGTGGCAAGGTCATAAAATACAAATGTTAGTGTCAATTTTCTAAATTTTGCTATTTGTGTGAACTCAATTTTATCATTACAACAATTCAGTTTGGTCATTTAAATTTTCACCTGCACTGTTCAAGGTAATCAATTTTTTGCTTTCATCATATTCTGTGTTTATAGCAACACACTTGGCATATTATATGCGAGTGATTGTTTTGAAAATGCTATAATCTTTTGGTTCCGGTACATTTCATTTTTGTTTTCGAAGATACATCATTAATTTTGCTGAATCCATCTTTCTATGGGAAAGTTTCCTCATGTGTAACTCTTAATCACCCAGGGAACTTTTGTTCCGATAAGAAACCAGCTGCAGTTAATTGGATTGAAGGTCGTGGAAAGTCGGTTGTTTGTGAGGCAATCGTCACTGAAGAGGTCGTACAGAAGGTTTTGAAAACCAGTGTCCCTGCCCTTGTAGAGCTTAACATGCTGAAGAACCTTACTGGTTCTGCTGTTGCTGGTTCTCTTGGTGGTTTCAATGCCCATGCTGCCAATATCGTCTCTGCAATTTTTATAGCCACTGGGCAAGATCCGGCACAAAATATTGAAAGTTCTCACTGCATTACTATGATGGAAGCTGTCAATGATGGGAAGGATCTTCACGTGTCTGTCACCATGCCTTCAATTGAGGTATTTAACATTCTATTCAAACTTTTCATTTGCTGATACTCTGGCTGACTTCTACTTTAGCCAATATTTTTTCTTATCCTTTTAATTACCAAATAAAAGTGGGATAGAGGGATTGTATGTGCTTGGGAGTAGACTGGTACTCATGTGGGATGGGCGGTGGCTTAGTCAGGAATTTGTATCCTTTGGTAATTTAAAAACCTAAGCTGTACAATTGCTATAAAAGTCGATTTGCACACTTACCAATAGCACATCACCTAGCTTAAATTTATACCAATATTAATTTAAGATTTTCAATTCGTAAGTAGAAGAAGAAACCCAAGTTTTATGGACTGCAAGAGTTTGTAATGCAAACTCAAATCTACGTTTTCCTCCCCCCCCCACCAAAAAAAAAAAAAAAAAAATCCATTGAATTTTTGACAGTTGATCCCAATGACTCAACTTACTCAATCATCTCAATGGGAGCTGTATAAGCAACCCACTAAATAATTACTAATAAACCATGTACATCAATTTCTTTCCAAAGTTGATGTGGGACTGAATGTGCTCAGGAGGATAGGACAGTGCTTTAAGAGTCCTACTTACCTTATTTTTAACAAAAGAAAAATTATATAGAAAAGATGGGTGGTTTCTTTCATTTTGATACTTTTGAAGACATTGTGGTAAACTTTGCATATAGAACTATGTTGAGTGCTGAGAACCTGACGTTTCCAATTCCAATAGCCATCTTTCAATTTCAATTGGAAGCATCAAGTGTTAGGTACGAGTATATTTAAAATTTACTATAATGTTTGTTAAGTTATCTTCAAAAATTTGATGTTCGCTTATTGATACTCTTTCCAGGTGGGTACTGTCGGAGGTGGGACTCAACTTGCATCTCAATCTGCTTGCTTGAATTTGCTTGGGGTGAAGGGTGCATGCAAAGAGTCGGCGGGATCAAATGCCAGGCTCTTGGCCACCATTATAGCTGGTTCAGTTTTGGCAGGAGAGCTCTCATTAATGTCTGCCATTGCAGCTGGGCAGCTTGTTAAGAGTCACATGAAATACAACAGATCAAGCAGGGATGTTACCAAAGTTAGTTCTTAGGAGGAGAGAACTCGAATCAAATATTTTGAAAACAGTGCCAGCGCTGGGGAGGAAAAAGGCAAACATAGCCCATGTGAGGTTTCTTTTTGTCATAGCTGTAAAGCTTGTAATCATGTGAAGTTGATAGATGAAGCTGACCTGCCTGCTCTTTCTCTCTCTCTCTCTCTCTCCCCCCCCCCCCCCCTCCTCCGTGTGTGTGTGTGCGTGTGTAGTCAATCCCTAGCACCTTGTGGCCATTATAGCCCCCAAATATTTATTCTTTGCTGTCCCAGTTGGGAATTTGGAATCATTGTCCCCCCTTCTTGTTGGTTCTGTGTAATTGTTTGTCCTCAAGAAACGATTCACAGGGTTTCTTGTTTTTATCTTTGTCACTATATGTACAGGTTGAAAATTTCCCGGACTTGACTTCAGATGGCTCATTTTTTTGACTTTAGCTCATTGGTTGTAATCATTTGAATTATTTGCTGGGGGGATAATATGAATGTTCTTTAATGATTAAGTTTTGCTATCTATCTGCATCAAAGCAGCTGCCTTTTTGTGTGTGAGCTTGCTGACCTGTTTAATTTGTGGAAGATCAAAATGGATGTTGTGGTGGTGTACAAGACATTGGCACCTTGTTGCATCACACGCATCCTGTCTCTGCATTGATACTCGGATCCTCTCTCATGCTAATGTTCGCGTTTATAGAGAACCAGATATCGTTTTGCAATTAATTTTGAATAGTTGCAATAAAATAGCTGAAGCAGAGATTATAGGCTTGGCCAAAGCGACCTAATTTTTTACTTCTCAAGCACCAAAGATTTCTGGCCCCAAGGGTCACCTTAAAAATTGTGCCCAAACTCTTATGGGTTATTGTAGACCCTAGCATGTATATAGCTATAACTCAGCCATGTAGTTGAGGATGACAATTGTTGGGATTGTAGACACCAAACCAATGTATGTATATTGTTGTGAAAGTCAGTTGGATTAAGCAAAAGCACAGGCCACGGTAGTAGGTAATGCTTGTTGAAGTTGATGATCTGACCAAATATTTTTGAATAAACTCTATTTAAAATGACAGGACTTCAATAATAATACATTAAAGGAAAGAAGGGGCAGTAGAACTGAGAAAAGCCCAAGAACAACCCAATCAAATGAACTCTTAAATGGAGAAGAAGCAGAACGCTGCACAATGCGCAAGTGTTTCGTAGGCAATTGTATGGGAGGAGGAAGTAATTTAAGCTCATGGGTCGTGGCTGGAGCTCTAGCTATCTTATTTTCTTTGGGTCAAGCCCTCTCCACATCTCAAAAGGGAGCAACCCAAAAGCTACTTTTTAATTCCCTCCATTAATTACACAGTAATGCATCTCTCTCACAGGATCGATATATAGGAACAAGAAGAGAAGCAACAAAATATCTGTAATTGGCTTCACTGGGTCGCAAACTGCTGATGTTGAGTTGGGGTTTTACCGCATCCATATTTATAATAAAGAATGATTTTCCCTCTTTGGAAGCAAATGCAACATAAACATATTTTTGAATTAGAAATGATGGGTCAATAAGCATGGTAAACAGATTTTTGTAAACCTTTTGGTTGTCTATTGGACTGGACCGGACTGGACTGGACTGGGTTTTGAGTGATAGTGGTACTTGACTTGAGGATACTAAGTTTGTGCAAATAGCTGGGGCCAAACCCTACTAGTAGATCAATTTTATTTCCTGTTTGACTACATGTAACTTGTTATGAGAAAGAGAGTTCCAAATGTATGTATAGTGGTTTACGCCAGTCGTCCCAGTTCCACCCATACTGATACTGGATGGATTGGTATTTGTATTCTATTCGCATGGCATGGCATCTTCTTGTCTGTCTCACCCCCAAACCCAATGTTTGTACGTGTACAAGGGTGGAGGCTGAGCACGTGAACTAATAATAATCCCTGTTGCTGTTGGCTGCTGCTCCACGACGTCCAACTGCTAACAATATCCATCACAAATTGAATTGGTATATAAAGTTTTACTCCTCCCCATCTATCATCAGTCCAGCAGCCGTGAGTTCAGGTGAACAAAGAAAAATAGCATTGGTCTTTGTGAGACGGGGTTTGGTATTGGTATTGGTATTGGTATTGGTATTGGTATTGGTAGACTACTTCAACTCAAGTGGACTGGAACTGTTAGCAAAGTAAAGCAGGCCAAAAACACTTATAAATAAATAAATTCAGTTCAATCATTTCCGCTCACTGTCATCCACATCACATGTATTATATAATTGAGCATTTAAGGCCGAAAAGCTTAATTAGGGTGGCTAAGTGGATCCAGGTTGGGGTGGGGTGGGGTCAACCCAGCCGGCCCCGACGAAAGAAGATTCGTATTACAAAAACGACAATGCAAGTTGGGGCCTGGTGGCTACCACATGGACACATTTCCTGTTGCTGTACTTTCATAATGAAGCCATCTGCAACTTGCAAGTAGTGAGTGGCGCAGCGCTTAATTAATTCACCCTTAATTATTTCATTACTATCTGATCCCCTTTTAATGTTTCAAAGTTGGATATTCTTTGTGGGTCTTCCCTACCTAGTATTTTGTGACTTTATAATATTTTTGGACGCAAAATGCAAATGTAACCACCTGATTAACCCAAATTTAATTAATACCTTCCTCCTCTTTTGTTAACAATACATATAATTAATACTAGCTCTAGCTGCTACTTACCAAAAAACAATAATACATATAATAATACTGAATTTTCCAATATTTGAAGAAATGGATGGGTGACGAAAATAAACCTAAGAATGTCACCAATAGCATCTTATGGTTTTAATATTGTCAACCATTTCGTTCATACACAATTTGTATCATCTGGTCGAGTAAGAACGGACGCTAATCACTTGATCGAGCAATTGAGAGTATCTTTTTACTTTCTTTGTATTTAGTGCGTCATGCAGACTAAACTAAATACAAGAACAAGGACGAAATATATATATTTATTTATCATACAAATCAGGATAAATTATTAATACATGGGATGGATAGCCTACAAATTAAGAAAGGAATTGCTTCGCAAGAAAGAGAGAGATCACATAGAGACCAGTGCCTAATTTTGTTTCTGCACATGTCAAGGCATTAGAATAGGGTTAGGGTGAAGGTTTGGTTTCTGTTCTGCATGTTGCCACTAAAATAAATAAATGAATAATCAAAATGAAATTAGATCATACTCGGTGCACAAGATTTTCACTTCACTCTTAGTAGTGTTTAGAAGAGATAAAGTGTTAAATTCGTCCAAATATTTAAAGATTCATTCTCAAACATAAACCAGCAGAGTAATGCTAGCAAAAATAGACACTTATTATTGCTCAAAATCTGGCCTCTTAGAAAAATAAAGTGTAAGATGCTGCTGGCTAAAAACCATCTCGACGTAATTAACTAACTACCTTCCTTTTTGGTGGCTTGAAAAGAGATTAGATTGTTAAGTAATTTTATTTATATTGAGAATGAAGATGCTTATATTGCATGTCAAGTGATTCTTATCTTTGAGGTTGATATCATCGATGATCTGCTTTAAATAGTTGATGGATGAGTTTTTAACAATCAATGTTGGTTTGAAAAAGCTCACTGGGAATCGATTCCAGACTAGGTAATATGATTGGTCACGGATTGATCATACAATATCAAATATTGGATATCTATATAAACAAGATGATTGTCCGACCGACTCACCTCACCTCAACTAATATTGAAGAAGTCTTTCTTATTTTTGTATTTATTTCCGAATCCTCCAGTCCTGCCTTAGTGTAAATCTTGGATTGGAAAAATAGTCCCCCGGCCGAGACATAAAAATAATATAATCCTGCCTATTTTTTGCTTATTTCCTGTTAAATAACATATAATATTAGGATATATTTGTTTTCAATAAAGCTCGTTTATTCTTTCTTTGACTTCTCTTTCTTTGTATATATCCGCCCCACCTTGTTTCGTAAAAGATGATAATATGATCACGTACAATTAATATTGAGAATTATATGGGTAAAAAATCTGCATATATAACTAATTGGAGAGATGGTGAACCATGCCTCTACTCTACTCCCACGGGATTTTGAGTACATGTACACCATGCCACATGTTCCCTTCGCTCACCCTCTCCTTGAATTAACCCCTCATGAAAGTACATTATTGAATGAAATATTTAATCTATTTTAATTAGAGATAGTGATCTCCATTCAAACCTCGTCATATAGTAAGTTTGTGCATTCAATTTCAATCTAAAGTCGCAATACAAAAAAGGAAAAATTGGCTTTCCAATCCATGAACTTGGGAAAACAAGTAGGGTAGCGATGCAGCCGCCGATCCCAAATGGGTGTGGTTCAATAGGGTTCACTAGACAATAAAAGCAGAATAATTTTCACTTGAGACTAGGAAATAATAATCATAGCTTACACTTAAGAGTTCCTTCGCCGACCATTTACGCTATAGTCTTCGCTTGGTTTGGTTTGGAATTCAAAGCTACCCTTCATGTGTTGCCTGTGCCCTAGCTTATGAGTTTATGTTTACGTAGGGGGTTTAATCTTTTTTTTTTTTTGGGGAAAAAGAGTAAGATTATTGGACTAGAGGCCTGTTAGTACGTAATGGGTTTAATCTAACTAATGTCGTCCATTAAAAATATAAGCTAACAACATCTTCTCGACTTATAACTGAATTTTAAGAGTAATCTTAATATTTTATAATTGATCTCAATCTCTTTTTTTATTATTAGTTGACTCTTTTTTATTTATTAATATCTTGACCAAAATAAGTTGCAATCAACTGACACCTAATATTTAATGTGTTCTTACATACTGAAATCATATGATAACTACAAACGTATCATCGTGATGTTGAAAAAGAGTGCATAGCATGCATATATTTCAAAAGGATTAACACACCGAAACAAAAATATATAACACGGAGAGGTTCAAATTCCCTTGGAACAGATAGAGATAGAGACCAAGTTGGATCAAACTTCTCATATATTAACAGACAGATCTCAGCCGGTGTGTGGCATCGGGTGGAATCTTGTAGCAGACTGAAGAGTTTTACTTTTTGGCAGAGTGAAGTGACTTGCAGTGGGGCCTTGGCCTTGGCCTATGAGGAAACATTCTAGCACAAGTGGGATGACAAAAAATTTGGGAGGTGATAGGCCTGGGTTGGCATTTACTAGTCTAGTCTAGTGCACCATCACCCGAGATTCAAACATGTCAATCCAATCCAACCCAAATCAACCATTACCCCCACCACCCCACTTGAGTGAGTGGGTGGACTCGGTCCCATTCTTGGTAATGAGTTGGATGCTGACCTGGTACCTAAACCTTCCATTTTAATTTTGTTTGCATGTAGACATTCAATGCAGCCATGACATCATTTGACACGTATAAAATTAGTGAATCTTATTGATCTAATGTGATAATTCTCTTTGTATCAATTGCATTCGGAAAGAAATCCTGCAGGATTCCATCGTATTTATCCATTAATGGACCATTTACTCTCTCTCTCTCTCTCTCTTTATTTTTGGTTATATGAGGAGCTCAAACTGGATTTGCATCCTCCCTCATAATTTGATGTTGTAAAATCATACCTTTGTTCTGCAGTGACCACAGCCAGACAGCCAAAACAAAAATAAAAACTCAAAAAAATAAAAAAAATATTTTTTGGGCCAGAAGTCAGTAGTTGCCAGGTCATCAGCTACTAGGCTGACATGTCAGATCCTTAATGAATTCATAAGCATTCTATTGGATCCTCAAACGTACATGTGTGGCCCGGGGTGGGCGTGGGAGTGGATATGAGTGGGGACAAGATGGTGGGCGTGGGGGTGGGAGGTGGTTTAATTTGAAATACTATTTAGATTTAATTTAAAATTTAATCAGGAGATTTAATGGAATATAACTATTGGATTGTAATTAAATATTATTTAACAATAAAACTCACAATTAATTTAATAAATATATTAAATTAAATCTCTAATTAAACTCTCAAATTAGATCTGGTCCATAAAATTTGGTGTACGTGGTATAAGCTTATTATTAGGGTTTCAACCTACACCATTGAAACAACCACCTGGACCAAATCCATCATCAACCTACACCAATACATCGTAGATGTTAGGGTTTCAACATCTGCTTGTAACCACCACCAACAAATTTCACCTGCAAAATCCACCCATTACCACCGGTTCCACCACCTAGGGTATTGATCATAGAGAGATAAAAGTGAGAGAGATGGAGATCACAAATCCTAACCTCGTGATGGTGAAAATATTCGGTTGTAGATACACTACTGGGTGTTGGCATCGGTTGTTAAAGGGAGTGATACGTCTTTAGAGAGAGAAAGACGGTTGTTGAGGCTTTGATTCATTGTGAGAGAAAGAGATTGTGTGCGTGTGTGTATGAATTGGGGGTCAGTTTTTAGGGGAGGGGGCTTGGGGCTTGGGGCTTGGATCTTGAGTTTTGGGTCTTGGATCTTGATAAATAGTTAACGTGAGGGTAAAATAGTCTTTTTGTTTGTGTCGTTAACCGTGTTCATTTTGTGGGGTCTTAACATAATTTTGAAAACGTGAGAGAGTGTTTGCATAAGAAAACTAAATGTCAGGGTATCTCAACTCAATTTATTATTATTATTATTTTCTGTAACAGATGGATTTGATAAAGGGGTTTAGATAAGGTTGACCAAGTTCCGATGTCCCGACAGCCTCCACGTGGTCTGACAAGTCAATGTTCAGCCATGCTGCTTTGACTGCACGTGACATATCATGCACACGTGTCGACGAATCTCAAACAGCCAACAATAATAATGTACGACCACGATCACGTATGGGGCTTAAACGCAGTTCTTTCCTGTTTTTGGATTTTTGACATGTTTCTTGATCCACATATTTATTAATTACATATTATATATTTATATTTTTTCTTCTTTCTATTTTTTATTAATATAAAACATAAAAAATTAATCATTTCTAGTTTTTATTCATTCTACTAAGAAAAAAATGTATTTTTTACTCTCTCTCTATCTTTCTAATTTTCTACCTTTCCTACTAACGAGAGCATTTACTGCATCATCAGCATGTTTGTTAGTGGGTTGTGATTCAAGAGACTCTTCTCTTCTACATTTCTGAAATCTATCAGACTTTGCACCTCAGGGTTGGGTTGGGTTGGATTTAGGTCAACGTGAAGACATTATTTCGTATATATATATATATATATGCATGTGATGTGTATCAATTAGAATAACGATCAGATTAATTAAGAAAAAATAGTATGTTATAAATAATGATGAAAAATCAAAAGGGAACCACACAGAACAGAACAGAACAGAACATGTCTCAAATAGTAAACGACCAACTCCCGCAAATGACTCTGCATGTCTAAAACCATCACATAATTAGACTTTGGATGTGTAATCCTCGCACTTATCACATTGCTTTGAGCAATTATAAATGTTATGATCAACTCAACTGGATTACTCACCTCCAACATCCATCTCACTCATGTATAACAACAACTCCACTCGATGAAATGTTAAAGGTAAACCTTGCCCTAAAATGTCACTTGCAATAAGGCTCAACAACTTGAAAAAAATAATAATCTTGTCTGAAAAGTTTAGAATTTCAGATGCCAAAAATGAGCCATTGGGTTGTTCATATTTTTTAGGGTAAACCCCACTTCACCCCCTCCCTCCCTCCCTCCCTCTCGTATACTTTAAATGTACTTTACTTCCCTGCGTTTTATAAACTGATACATAACTCTCACATATTTAATGTACTAAACTATAAAATTACATTTTCTGTCTAATTTAACCGACCGTGCTCCTCATGCTCTAGAAGTGAGAGTTTGCCTTAAAAACATATTTTTAAATGGCCAAACTACCATCCCAGCTGACCCAAAAAAAAACTCATCACTTGCACCCAATCTCTCTCTCTCTCTCTCTCTCTCTCTCTCTCACTCGCCTAAAAAAAATTTCGTCACCTGCTATCTCTCTATCCCTTCGTTGATCTCTCTCAATCACCCCCCTTTTCTCCAGCGACCCACACATACTTACACATACACAGAGTAGGCAGCACATTCTGGCGACCCACACACAGAGCACACACACACACACACATCTTCCACTGCAACTGACCAAAGTCCAATAAAAACCCACCAAATATTTGAACTCGACCATCTTTGTAGTCTCGGATTAATGGAGGAACAGTGGTGAAGGTGCAATAATGGTGCAGAGAAGGCCTTGGCGTTGATGATGATGTTCTGATTTTGATTTTTCAAATTTTAACGAAAACCCACGAAATCTAATTTCACTGATAGATTTTGACCTCAGAATTTGATTTGAAATGTTTTCCTTTAACTTTGATTTGAAATTTTTTGCCTTCATTTTGGATAATTTTTCTTTGTTTCTACGTGTGTTTGTGTCTGCGTGTGTGCTATGTGTGTGGATCGCCAGAGTGACGTGGAGTGAGTCTAGTATGGTGGTGGAGATAGTTCGCCGGAGTTGTGTTGGGATTTGTCCTCCACAGTTGTTTGCCGGAGTTGGGTTCGATTATCACTTAATTGTTTTGATTTTGGGTTTCAAGCAAGAATGGCGTTGGGAGGAAGAAAAAGGCGATAAGGGTATAGAGGTCATTTAGAAGGAGGAGATGAAGATAAGGTCATTTTAATTTTTTTGTTAACGGAGTTAGTATTGCGGCTTACTCCACTAAACGTGTGAAGGTTGCGTGGAAGTTTCTAGATTGCAAGGAGGTAAAGTGCCCTACAGGGGTAAAGTGGAGTTTGCTCTATTTTATTCTGGTTTTAATAGTGACACATGTTTCTCACGTGAGGGAAAACCAGCTCTCTTGACTTTTGACACATGATGACACGGGTCGAAGACACCACTAAATAATTTTAAAAACTTCAACTGCTATATTAAAAAAAAATTAAAAGTTTAAGGACCATTATAAAGCATTTACCATCTATGCTTCTTCAATACTGGCACAAAGCAGCTCTAATTGTTAATCATGTTTTAAAGCCATTGAAAAATGGTATTTGATGATATCAAAAATTATCTAAAGTTAAGTTCAGTTCGGAAGCAGCTCAGGTCTTCCAACTCAAACCTCTTTGCTCAAACCTTCCAATTCAGGTCTTCCACTTTAGGTCTTCTAGCTCGGACCCTTAGAAAGTCATGTCACGCTTAGGGAATATAGTCTCAAACGGTCAAAGATTTTCGACACTTCAGTTGTAACAACCCTAGAAGATCAAGTTGATTACACAATAATACATACTGTTACGCAAGGATCACAATGGCTACCCAGGGATCACGCTGATTACGCGAAGCTCTTACACACTATAAATAAGGACCGATTCCTTGCTTTGGGAGGGATTTGAATATTTGTGAATAGACTCTATGTAGCCTTGTAATATTCTTCTCCAAATAATAAAAAAAATCCTAGGAGAAAGAAACTTCATTAGAGTATACTAGCCAAACTTTCAAGCAGGTGAACCACTGTAAATCTTATGTCTATCGATTTCAATTGATGGTTGTTATCTTTGTGATTGGTTATTCACCACTACAAACCTAGTAGCTCAGACTGGATGTCCCATTGAATCTCCATTATCATCTCTAATAGATCTTTAATTCATTTCCTCCTTTTTAGCCCCCAACTCTTCTATACAACCGCATAAATTACATCATTAGTATTCATGTTACTATATAATAAATTATGGTGTATGTCAATCAGGAAGTGTGAATTGGGAGAGCCCTTAGAGCTCTGTGTCAGGTGTATGAGTTGTGTGTATGTGAACAAGAGAACGAAAAATAAGAACACTAGGAAATAAGTGGTTGACCAAGTTGAAATGCTAGTTCATTTTAATGGAGGTACTTGCTCCTCTATTTTCGTATTACGTGAGGTAGAAGAAGAGAATTACAATAAAGACTCTTAATGGCCCATTGCATAGGCAAGGCATTAGCTTGGCAATTTATACATAAGGGTGGTGGGGTCCTCGAGCCATGATTATGTGGTCCCCTAGTCTGCTAAAATATTTGGAGAGAAAAATGTAATTTAGACTTAACTTAAATGACTTAATTTGGGTACTTAATTCAATGCAATATTGGATTGAAGGTGGGTTCTACGTAACATCAAAATTCATAATTAATCTAATAACTGTATTGAATTAGATCATTGATTAAGTAATTAAATTAAATTTCTATAATATTACTCTTTAAGAGAATATTTAGCCATTAAAGATCTTCTCCCTAAATATGATGTGACATTCGAAAAGCTATAACCTGACATTCTAGAGAGGTGGTGGCTTCTTGCCTAAACTAGGGTTTGGTAGTGTAACTCCTATTCTGTTCTTCTTCCAATGCTTGCTAAGGCGCTTTGGTGATTATTGAACCCTGATGGTTTTGGTTAGTTAACCTTCAATTATGTTTGTCAATTTTTTCATTGCTTTGTGGACTTGTTTGCATTGCAAATTTTTTCTTGGTATCATCAATAACAAACTTGTTATGGATATTTTATATTACGTTCTTTTGAGCGTATGTCAAACTATCATCATCCCTCACAATCTGAAAAAGCATGGAACAAGCATCCTTCTCGCCAAAGAAATTAAAGTATTTTAGTTGCCTAACATTTCTGAATAAAGCACTATTCTTTTTTATGGTATTATTGCAGCGAGATTGTTGTTTATTGATAAATTATGCAAAAAGAAATCAGTTTATACATGCTTTTGGTGTTATTTTTCGAGTGTCATACAACTACAAGAGCGTTGTCACGAAGATTTCATTAGAGTCAACATATTTGTATTAGATATAGTACTCATCGGATATTCGAAGATACATATTGAATAAACGCTAAACATATATAATAATAAATAAAATATATGTATATTTCGCAAACATTTCTATATGCTGAGAAGTGTTTATAATTTTTAGTTTTAATATTTATCCCTTCTTTTAATTTGACATGCAAAGCAATATATCACAAAAAATTCATATCACTTCAAAGACACATGAATATTTTTCAAGTATTATCAGATATTACATGTTCAAAAAGTATCAATGAGTTGATTACATTATAATGTCAACAACAAATACTTCTAATCAAGTCGTTGCAAAATAATACAAATATAAAATATATATTTTTTTATAAATATATCCTAGCTATATCCATATTTTATTTTTTAGAATTTTACCGTACCTCTATATCTATATTATATTGTATTCATATTATGTGTCTGAATTCCTGATTCCCAAGTTGGTATGAGTAATATTATGCTTCCCCAGTTTTTTATTCCAAGTAATTTAGTATAATTTTTAGGTATTTTTACACTTTGTATTTCAAAAGATATCTCGATTGTCACTTTGTATCCAAAAAATTATGTTTTCTACATTGTACCTTGAATTTCATAAATTAGATTTAATGTGGCCCTCAGACAACATCCATTTCAGATTCCGTTAATATTGATGTACATGTCACTCAAGAATATGAATGATAAGTTTACATTTTTATCTAAGAGCAATACCCGTGAATGGTAAATGTATCAATTTTTAATAGAATTCAAAGCGGACGTTAATCCAAAGGTCATATTAAAATCAATTTACGATATTTATGGTGTAATATAAAAAAAAATAATTTTTTAATGTGTAAAGTGGGAATCGAGACATTTTTCAAGATGTAAAATATAAAAAACCTTAATCTTTAATATTAAATATTAATGAGTATCAGATAGCGAAAATTATGTGGGATCATTTGTGTATTTCCCTGCTTTAAGTGCACGCTTTTTTCCACTGTTGCTTCCTCGTAATAACAAACCAAGATGTTTTCACTTCCTTTCCATTATTCAAGCGCGTGGAGTTGTGTTTGTCACAGAACTTGATAGATTCCTATATTTTCTTGTCGTTTCTTTTCCTTTTCTTTTTGCCCTTCATCCATATCTGAGCAGTTGGACTTGTTTGGGGAATGTTTCTTCCCTCTCCATCATAAGCGGCTAAGTGCATCTTCTTTCTCCCTTCTCTTCGTAGCGAGCAGTTCTGGTCTTAATAGTTTCTATCTTCTTCTTGAATCCAAGGACCCGATTCCAATAAGCTGAAATTAATCTGCCTGAAACTCATGTTGTATTTTAAAGTATTGTTTTTTGGTCTCATATTTTTGATTTTTATTCATTTTGGCATGAATTAAAGAATTAAGAAAGAAAAATAGAAACAACAAAAAAAATTTCTCTCAAAGAAAGCAGTTTCTGTTTTCAGGTTTGTTTTGTGTGTGTGTGTGTGTGTGTGTGTATATATATATCTGTATCCAACTTCGTTTGACTGCTTAGTACTAAAGTGATCGAGCTTTGAGCGTTCTTGTTTGAGCAGGTGGAAAATAAATAAGTAACCAATTAGTGTCCAATCAACTGCAGGATTCTGGTCATTTAACTTACCGCAGGTAGAACCACATTTGGGTGGGTAAAGAAAAAAGTGTGTGAAGGGTAGATAGTGTAAAAGCAGTTTAGTTGGGTGATTACTCTGTTGATCGTGTGGTATCACTTCTTTATATTGAATTATACCTGCTGAGAAAACTTTATTATGTGTGCTCGCAAAAGAGAAGATCATTATCAGATCATCAAGAGTGAGAGTGCGAGTGAGAGAAGAAGGAAATAGAGAAATTAATAAGCTGGCAAACAAGTGGTGGGAGAGTGTAGGTGTGGCGATGGCGGGGGGTTATGAACCAGGCCCAGGTTCTCGCTACGTTCACCAGCTCCTCACGCCCGATCTTCACTTGCGAAGCCCATCATCCCTTTCCCAAAACCAGACGACAATAATCCAACCCTCCTCTGATTCCAAAGACTCTCCCGACAGAGATCATCAGAAGGTTGACCTCGACGCCACCGCCACCACCACCTCTACCTCTACCCGCCGCCCAAGAGGCCGTCCTCCTGGATCCAAAAACAAGCCCAAGCCTCCAATAATTGTCACAAGAGACAGTCCAAATTCCCTTCGATCTCACGTACTTGAAGTCTCAGCTGGTGCCGATGTTATGGAAAGCGTTTCAAATTATGCCAGGCGAAGGGGGAGAGCAGTATGTGTTCTCAGCGGCACTGGCACCGTCGCAAACGTCAGGATTCGTCAGCCTGCAGCTCCAACTGAAAGTGTTGTCACACTCCATGGCCGATTTGAGATACTTTCAATTTCGGGGACAGTGCTTCCACCGCCAGCGCCACCCGGTGCCGGTGGTCTGTCCATATTTTTAGCCGGTGGACAAGGACAGGTAGTTGGAGGGAGTGTGATGGGTCCGCTGGTGGCTTCAGGTCCGGTGGTTTTGATGGCCGCATCGTTTGCAAATGCTGTGTTTGAACGATTACCGTTGGAGGAGGAGGGTGTTGTGCAAGTCCAGTCTGCTGCATCACAGTCGTCAGGCGTGACAGGTGGTGGGCAAGTGGCTGATGGTGGCGGCAATAATGGTGCTTCTTTGTTTAATGTGGGGGTGGGAGGGAGCGTGCCTAATTTTCCTTTTTCATCTGATTTGTTTGGATGGGGAGGGAGTGGTGCGACTGCGAGGCCTCCATTTTAGGAGTTATGAATAGTGACAAAATGAGAGGGACTTGTTGTTGTCTTGGTTTCATGGGTGTGTCTCAGTTTTAAATTGGTAATGGAGGACAGGAGGAGGCAGGCATAAGATAAGACGATATGTCAAAGCAAGATTTCTTGTTATCAATTACGGTAGTATTAGGTATAAGAAATAGTAATACTCTTTGTGGAAGGAAAAGAAATCAGTCTGGTCTTCTCAACATTTATTTGGAGGACAAGAAAGATTTTTGTTGAAGCTGAAGTCGTAACCTTATAATCAGTGGCCTGGCTTTCCTATTGAAAGGGAGGAGTTTTAAACCTTGTGTGGAGCAGAAAAATTATTGGAAGACTTCCGGAGGTCAGTATACATGTAGGTTCAATACTTCACTTCTTCTTGTTTATATTAAGTACTGTCTCGTCTGGACCTGTCTAATATTTTTTCGTCTCTTCAACTTAGTTGATTGTAATCTGAAAAAGATAATGATGTGCATAGAAACAGAGAAGTTTTCTGTGTATCCAACTGATCTCTTATGCAACATCCATCCTCCTATCCTATCTATGCATCATATATAATAACATATAAATATGATCCCCAGAATTTGAATGGATGAAATATTTAATTAGGACATGATCATGCTCTCAACTAGCAGCTACCTAGATTATTCCTGAACTAGGAAAGTAACGTTTCTTTCTTATATATGTTTATGCTAAAATTTATGTATGTAAATAATTCTTGTACATATATACCACCCTGTTCAAATTAAACTGCGGATATCTATCTTGCTTGGCTGTGTGGGCGGTTGATTTGTGTCCCTTAACTTCATTTTCTGCCCAGCCTAAAATAGAAAAAGTCACGGTGAAGAGCCTGGGAGCAGGCCTGTTTATCTCTCCAGGCAAAAGAAAACCCTATCTGTTCTATTCTAGCCTCAACTTGTCAGAACCAAACAAAGATCTTTCTTTCTGTCAATTCTCTTGGCCTCCAGTCCAAATTGCTGAAACAATACCTTACAGAAACGGAAGCTAGAAAAAGAAAGGTACTAGATCTAGATCTGATTGTTAGTTGGTTACAAGCAAGATATTAAATAAATAAATAGCGGTTGAACTGAATGAACTGACACAAAAGACGCATAACAAAATTAAAAATGTCCGTCCCACTCTCACCTTGCCAGATATCTACATACATCTATCTGTCTCATACTAATTTAGATTTACGATAAATGGATTCTAACCTATAAACAATTTCTTCTAACTAAAATATAGGTAACAAAAATAAATGAGTAATGCTATTTCCCCCATAAAAGGGCAAAAACAAACACTTGAATAGTACCAGAATCTTGGAACTGCGTGACTTTGAAACTTGAAAAAGAAAGAAAGCAATTCTCCTTGGAACTTTTGTTTGTTTCTTTCTTTGACGTATATAGATATATATATGTATATAGGTCAAAGAAAGTATATCCATTTATCCCTATCTGGTAACTAGAACTGGTGTTTTGCTTTACTTATTCGTGGTTAGTACCAATACCGCATGCATTAATTATGTGATTAATTACTGGCATTCTATTAATTACTATGCGCCGTTTTTGTTGGATAGTCAATTAGCGAGATCACTTCTCAATAACAATTCGCATAGATTTTCCTTTAGTAAATGGAAACCACCAGTCATATGCATGCACTTATATAGTAGAGTGACAAAGCTTAGCCCAAAACAGTCATATACATGTACATAGTGTAACAAACCTTATTTCTTTGCTTGTTTTCCTTCTTGTTTGTTTAAATATTCATAGATGACAGTATGCACATATCTACATTAGACAAATACAACAACAACAAAAAAAAAAAGAAGAAGAAGAAGAAGCAGAGAGAAACCATATATAGCAGCAAACCTTCACCTTTCCTTCAAATGGATAGAAAGGAAGTCCACATCTACTGGTTATAACAGTTCCTTTCCAATGGAAACCATCTCAATCATCTCGCCCATCTTTAACATAGTTTCAACGTAACAAACAGACTATTTAAATTGGGTGGGTCTTATATAAACATAGGTTGAATAGAAACCAAACCTAAGTTTTTGCTAAGCAAAATGATCACTGATATGCATGGTTGTGCTATGTAAAAGATTCTTTTTTTGCGACCATGAGATCATGCAGTAGGGTGCTGTCTATATATTTTACCAAAAATTGTGCATAGACAGTTTAAACTACAATGTCCAAATATAAGTGACTGCATTTTCTTGTATCCAAGCACCTCTTTAGTCTACCCACTAAAGTTACACATCTTAAGTAGTGCTTGATGCTCTTTCATGTAATAAAACGTATTCTTGATGGAAACAGCTCAAAATCTCTAGCAATATCTTTCTCACTGTGTGTGACCAACTTGCTAGAAAATCATCATTCACCCTATTACGTAGTTTAGTAGTGATAATTGTCATAGTTGAAAATACCCATTTTGTTGTCATTGTTAGGCCTAAAAAATCTTTAAATATGAGATTGATAAGAGGATAAACTACATCTCTGGCAATGTCTTTCTCTACTCTACTTGTGCGATAAGGTAACTTGCAAGAAGATCATCCTTCATCATATTAAGTACTTTAGTCGTGACAATTGTCATAGTTGAAAATACGCATTCTGCTGTCACTATTAAAACTAATAAATCTTTAAAATACGATATTGATAAGAGGATAAACTGTTGTATTTCTTGTTTTCATCGGCACTTGGCACATAAATTGTTAACTTTTGAAAGTCAAGATGTTTAAGAATAACAAGTTCGTCATTTTACCGTTAGAATTTCAAATGTAATTTAGGGACTTAATGATGTGACTTCAATGTAACTATTGGATTAGTTGTAAGTTTCGATGTTAAATGGAGATCACAACTAATTCAATGATTATATTGAATTAAGTCTTTAAATTAGGTCTAAATAGCATTTTCCTTTCTTGTTTTGTGTCCATGGGATAAAACTTATTTGTAAGCTTGCATATATCTTCAATCTTGAATGATGTATAACCATCTCTTTGATCTAAAGCTAAGCTAAAAATGAGCAAATCCATAACATCCTCCGTAAAGCTATTGTTCATTTCCTGCAAATGAGAAGCAACAGGTAATATGTAGAAACATCAACCCGAAAATGATGCTCAATAATAATGTCATGTTTTTTGATATCTGTCTAGATTACATCTTTTAAATTTTTTACTTTATATTTTGTTTTTTTATGTGACTTAAACTTTTGTTTGAAGACTTAGTAATTCACTATTTGTTTATTATAATGTAGCAAATAGGAAGTGTTCTTTACTTTATTTTGAGCAATGATGCATGTGTCCTTAAAATTGTAAAAATTACCAGTGAGGACTTAATATTGGGCCATATATATATGGTTATAATTATATATGCTTGGCTAATCGATCATTTTATATGGGGGAGGCTTTATAATTATATATGCTTGACTTTTAGTTATATCTAATAATAATACATACATACATGCATGCATCTCAACTCAACAATTATTTTCCTAATTTATTAGTGGAACCTGGGAAGCCATCACCGTTGAAGTACCACCAAACATGAACTATCAATGCCCATGAATTTGGTTGTTCAATACAATAACCACCGTGCCACTGAATGAATGGAAACATTAGCAATCACAGCTCACAACTGGATGAAATCAGACGAGTACTGTTAATTCCATCGGGTTTTTAGTACCTACTCCAATAAAAGAATATTGTTGGGTTCTTAAAGATCAAATCCAAAAACTGTCCACATTGTTTGAGCTTGCGTTATAAGCATGTTGGTGGAGTCGCACAAGACATACCAAGTAGCAACGCCTGTCAGGTTGAGACACAGGTCACTGAATTGCTCCAAATTATCCACACTGATCAATTTGCACGCAACCAGTGCATGAAAAATATTTTAGGGTTAATTACAAAATGCCCTGTTCAAGTTTAGGTCATGTTGTAATTAATTCTCTTAGGTTTTAAGTTTAACAATTTTCCCATTGAAGTTTTTGCCGGAATAAATTGATTGACATTCATTTTCCTTTTTCGTTCTTCTCCAAGCAGTGAACCACGACAACTAATTGATCAACCGTGTGTGTATATATAAAAATTCTCTCCTCCCCCTCCCCCCCCCCTCCTCTCTCTCCTCTCAGATGGGTAGTGTAGGGTGGACTTCTTTTAGGGGAGTTTCATTGGGGGAGGGGATACAGTTTGGTGTCTACTATTGTTTTTTTTTTTTTTTGGGGGTGGGGGGGGAGGGGCGCTGACGGGTCTCACCGGTGGAGGGAGGGAGTTTTTTTTAAACAAAAGGAAACGAGGATAATTTTGTAGTTTTGATTGACTTTCAAAACACATGGAATTTCCGTGAAAAATTTGTCATTGTTAATGGTTAATAACTAACGGTAAGAGTTAAATAAAAAATATTTGAACTTTAAGTAGATAAATTATTAAAATTAAAACTCAAAGTCGATTTATACTTGAAGGAGACATTTTATAATTAACCCGACATTTTACCCTCCCGGCCGCCCTTTTTTTTCCCTCATCCCCCCCCCCCCCCCCAAAAAAAAAAAAAGCACACAAATAAAGAATAAACCTAGTAAAACAAAAAAAAAAAGAGAATGAAAACATAGAAAAAAAGCACGACACATCAATGGAGATCCCAGCAGCTCCTTAGATGTGAGTTTCATTACCCAGGTAACCGCGTGATTAGAACTCACAACTCATATATTCTAATCTCTTTTATTCTGCACAACCCTAACCGCCCAAGCAATATACAAAGACAAGACTGAGGAGTTTTTTGTCAACAAAACATGAGAAGATGCTGCTCAAAGTTAAAAAATATTTGGAATCGTCAATACGTTTTCAATGCAATGATAACTGTCTGTCATTGTCTAAATTAACTGAAACAGGAACAGGAACAACTGACAAGCCTACATTAACTCCAAATATAGATCCATTTGTCCTACAACGTTAGCCATCAAAGCTATTGCTGCAGCCTAAAACCGAAAAAGCCTCCTCACTATCTAACTCAAATTTTGTCAGTGCAAATGACCTCTAAAACTAACGTGTAAATGCTGACATGCACAATAATAAAACAGCAAAGCTCAACATTAAGGACGTTACGTAGCTTCTGCTGATTCAGCAACGATGGTTTTGATGATCCAATCCCTACCAGGAACCATCTTTGCTCAACATCGGTTTCAATTTACATATTCGACTGCTCAAAAGGAACACGAACAAAGAGTCTTCCATGCAGGCTGACAACGGCAGATGTCTGAAGAGGATCAATTCTTCCAGGTAAGCTGACTACCTACAATTACATACCACGGTGCAATTGTGCTGATTCAAAACAATCTTCAAGAATATAAAAGAAAATTAAGCACTAAATAGTTTGCCAGATGATAAAAATTGGGAACAAGGCAAGACAATATTTTTATTTTGTCCTTACTCTCATATCACCAGATATTCTGGCATAAATTGCAGGCTGTGAACAATGCTAAATATGTCACAGATTTCTTCCAGCTAACAATTACATGTCAGATATACCTTTTTAAAGGCACTGATACCCCATGGATTTTCAGGCTGCTCAGGTTGACCTGTAATAACCAGGCGTCCAGCTGGATCCGATTGAACACGTACCTGAGTACATCAAGAAACAGGCCATAAGTGCCACAGAGCGACTCATAAATCGAATCTCCACCATTAGGGCATTATATCACAGCAACTATCAACAAAATTCTTGCACAGTCATATTACCCCAGCAAAAATATAATTGAATTCCACCACAATTGTGTTTCAAAGTTCTCCAGATGGAAAAAATAATGCAATAAAATTCTACCAATTAAGGGTGCATTTGGCAACATTTTCATTTTTATGTTTTTTTAACAAGAACTATTTTTTTTTTGTGATAAAAAATAAAAATATAAAATATATTTGGTAGTCATTTATATTTAAAAAATTGTGAAAACAAAAATAAAAAACCGGGTTTGGTATTATACTCAAACCCCACCACCCAACCCCACTGACTATCAAAAACCACCACCGAAACCCGCCACCACAACCCCCAAAACCCAACCCCAACCCCGCCACCGAAGATCGGTGATCTGAACCCCTTCGCATGCTTCATGAGAGAGAGAGAAGATGAGGAGAGAGTTGCCTTTTTATATGGTGAGGGAAAATGATAGATTTTTTGTTGGTATTGAGGTTTGAAGTCCAGATCTCATTAATTGGTCTACTTCCTTTCGCCTGTTTTGTTTTTTGGATGTTTTCCATAAGGATCAACAAAAAAAAACGAAAACATTAACCAAACATATTTTTATTTTCATTTGTCCCAAAAAATGAAAACAAAAACACGAGGTTATCAAACGGCACCTAAAACTGTAGAGCTATATGTGCGAGCACTAAAACTAAAACTAAAACATTACTTGCCAACGCCAAAAGATAATTGATATAAAGTTCACCTACTTAGGCCAATAGAGGTGAGGATATATATCCGTTAAAACATTGAACCAACTATAATAGTAAAAACAGCAGCAGCAGCAGCAAACCAGATGGCATTTACAGCTATACTGGGGGGCCTAGAAATAAAGAGCTTTAGCATAATGGCTTTTCTTGATAAAAGCACAAGTGCAATTAAGAAGCCAATATCGTCATTGCCTAATATAAAAACTTCAAAGCATATCCAGCACATCAATTAATGAAATTTTCTTTTCCTATCAAAGCATATCCGGTACGCGCACATCAGACAATATTTACTATTTACTAAATCATACGCACGGGTTCTGGGAAACATATCATATCCAAGTACAATTTTTATCCGTAACTGAGTGGGCTCCTAACTGCAATCACTGCTGACTGTAAATCCCTATTGCGAAGAGCACTTCTCCATAGCAATTGCTTTCTTTCTGATCTACTAGACTGGTTCTTTCCAAATGAGGCCCTTATTAAGTTATTTTATTAACTATGATGATACCTCAAAATAAATCTCAAATGCCAGCTCAGGAGGTCAGACTAGATGAACAGAACTCGGAAGAGTAGAGCTGGAGGTCCCTTTCAGATAAGCAAGGGCAATAACAACCAAGGCAACAGCTGGAAGATCACGAGAGCTTCCTAAAAGCGTTAGGAAGCTATAATCAAGGCACCGAATCTCAACCAACCAAGATCTTCTCCTAGAATTAAGGAAAATCCCACGAAGTAAGGGCAAAAATCTCGGCTAAGATCCCACTGAATAGGGAACATCCCTATAAATACTATGTAACGCCCCCAAGAAAAAAGGGAGAACCCAAGAGGCAAAAACTAGCCATTGTACTCTTGCAATCATCATTATTGAAAGACAAGGAGCAAGAGTCTCCATTAAAGAGTGGATTAGCTGAGCTCCCGAGCTGGTGAACCACTATATTTCTACTGTGTTAATTCCCCAACTCCCCGCCAATCCTCAGTATCATTCACTCGAGTCTAGTAGCTCAGTTCCTAACAATTCCAATATTGTTTCTTTCATTTACTCGTCATCACAAATTTGCATCACGTTGAAATACACCATCAGTTTGGCGCTGTCTGTGGGAACGACTGTTCCTGTTACATATAAAGCTGATTTTTCAGAGATTGATGGTATCAACGCGGGACATGAGCCGAAGTCAGACCAATCCTCTACGGATGCAAGATCAACAAGAGGCCGCAAATAACAGACAACCCGAAAACACTCAAGAAGCAGATCCCCGCATGGGGGGCCTTCCCATGAATAATGAGATGGAGGCCCTTCGTCTTGTCAATGAACGTATGATAAAACAGAACGAAGAGCTCTTAAAGCTCCTACAACGCCCACCGGAGGCACGACCGGCCCAAGGAGGCCAGAATAACCCACCACCAAGAGAGCAACCGCATCTCGACCCCCTCAGAGAAGTTAATGAGGTGGAAGAGAATAGTCAGACCTTTGGGCAAGAACCTCGCCTACCCCCTAGGAATGGTCACAACGAGGAAGTGCAAAGTCAGTATAAGGAAGGGGAGAGGAGCGACTTCTTCCCTTATCAACAGGAGAGAAGAGAACACCACTAGGAGCAACGTTTCAAAAACATCCAGCAAGAGCTCAGCCAGATGAAGGAGGCATTGAAGAACAAGGCCCCAGTCACTATGAATGTCTTGGTGCAGCAAACCGAATCCCCATTCACTGCTGGGGTGCTGCATTTCCCTCTCCCGCATAAATTCAGAATGCCGTAAGTGGATGCTTTCGATGGGACAAAAGATCCCGTGGACCACCTCAACACCTACAAAAACCAAATGGAATTGCATGGATATCAAGATCCAGTGAGATGCAGAGCCTTTGCTATCACCCTGAAGGGCTCAGCCTTAGCATGGTTCAACAGGCTCCCCCCAGCCTTGATTTCCTCTTTTAAAGAGCTGTTAATCTCGTTTGTGTCCCACTTCATTGGAGCTCGGACCTATAAGAAACCGAGCTACTATTTGTTAAATGTGAAACATGGACCTGATGAGAACCTACGGTCTTATGTCCAACGGTTCAACTCAGAATCCTTGAAGGTAGATGTCCCAGACGAAAAATTTGTTATTACAGCCTTCATAGCAGGTCTGGGGGTTCAGTCAAAGACCTGATATTTTTTATCTCAAAGAACCCCCAGGCTAGTATGGCGGAGGTGCTCTCCAAAGCAGAAAAGTACATAAATGGTGAGGAAGCGCTCCTCTCCAAGGTCGAGAGCTCTTCGTCGAGAAAGGAGAAAGAGAAGGAAGAAAAGAAGAGAGAACGAAGTCCCAGAAAGGAAAGAGAACGAGGCAGGTCTCCAAGAAGAGACAGAGAGCGTTCCCCAAAGAGAAGGAAAAATGTCAGAGATCACCTCGACCCTCCACAACCAGAGCTACAACCAAGGTATGCACCCTGGCAGCTCACCCCCCTGACTGCTACAGTGTCTCAGATACTGTATGAGGTGCAAAATGAGAAGTTCTTAAGGTGGCCACCTTGGATGAAAGCAGACCTGGCAAAAAGGGATCCTACGAAGTATTGTGACTTCCACAGAGACCATGGTCATCACACTGACGACTGTATCCAATTGAAGAGGAAATAGAATTTCTAATCCAGCAAGGGCACCTGCGACGCTATTCGGCCAATGATAATTAAAACCGAGCTCTCCCACCCCCACCCCCTCAACGTCAAGCACCAGAGCCACACCAGCAACCTATAGGCGAGATCAAAGTGATATATGGAGGATTTGCCGGAGGAAGAGGGTCCAGCTCTGCCAGAAAGGCCCACTTGCGAAAAATCAGAGCCACAGAAGCTCCCGAAGTATATACTGTGACTAAGTCTCCACGCTTAGACACGACTATCACTTTCTCAGATTCAGATCTGGAGGGCTGCCAACATCCCCATGATGACCCTTTGGTGGCCAACAGGACTATCCACCTTGTTTTGATTAACAATGGCAGCTCAACAAACATCATTTTTGCTTCTGCTTTCGACAAAATAGATATAGGAAGGGAAAAGCTTGAACCAGTAAGTGCCCACCTATTGGGATTCTCAGGAGAAAGGGTGCTGCCCCTGGGGTCAATCCAACTCAGCTTGACCTTAGGTGACCCACCCTGTCAGACTACAACAACTGTGAAATTCCTAGTGGTTGATACACCTTCAGCATACAACATGCTCCTTGGAAGACCCTCGCTCAATTCTATAAGGGCTATTCTCTCTGCCTATCACCTTGTAGTGAAGTTTCCAACAGAAAACAGAGTTGAGTGATCCGAGGAGACCAGCGCCTAGCACGGGAATGCTACATGGCATCCATGAGAAATAAGGAGGTTGAGAGCATCCAATTGAATGAGCTTGACATGAGAGATGAACTTGAGACTAGGCCAACACCATCAGAAGAGCTGGAACCTGTTCAAATCGATGAGGAGCCAGAGCATCTTGTTTACGTTGGATCCAAGTTGAGCAAGGAGATCAAGGATCTCCTCATCCAATTCCTGAAAAGAAACAAGGAAGTTTTTGCATGGAAACAAGAGGACATGAAAGGGATTGATCCTTTGTCATCACTCACAAGCTCAACGTGAATCCAGCCTGTAAGCCCGTTAAGCAGAAGAGGAGGAGCTTCGCCCCGGAGCGTCAAAAAGCCATCAACGAAGAGGTCGGCAAGCTCCTTCACGCGAAAGCCATTCGAGAAGTGGATTACCCAGTCTGGCTAGCCAATGTAGTCCTAGTCATGAAGACAAATGGCAAATGGCGTCTTTGCATCGACTTTACAGACCTCAACCGCGCTTGCCCGAAAGATAATTTTCTTTTACCTCGAATAGATTTGATTGTAGACGCCACTGCGGGACATGAGCTTCTCAGCTTCATGGATGCCTTCTCTAGGTACAATCAGATCAGGATGGATCCCAGTGACCAAGAGAAGACCTCATTAATAACCGAGCAAGGGATGTACTGCTATCAAGTGATACCTTTCGGGTTAAAAAATGCAGGAGCCACTTACCAGCGCCTGGTAAATAAGATGTTTCAAAAACAGATTGGGACCTCCATAGAGGTCTATATTGACGACATGCTGGTCAAGTCACTAAAGGCAGAGCTCCACATTGGGCACCTAGCAGAGTCGTTTCAAGTCCTGAGAGAATACAAGATGAAGCTCAACCCTGCTAAGTGTGCCTTTGGGGTGTTAGCAGGAAAATTTCTGGGATTCATAGTTAATAGCAGAGGGATAGAGGCTAACCCAGAGAAGGTAAAAGCAGTGTTGGATATGCAGCCTCCCTCCAACACGAGGGAAATATAGCATTTAACCGGGAGAATAGCTGCCCTGAGTCGCTTCGTTTTCAGATCAAGCGACAAGTGTCAACCCTTCTTTCGAGTCTTAAAGAAAGCTTTCCAATGGGATGCTCGGTGTGAAGAAGCCTTCAAAGCATTGAAAGATTATTTGAGCTCTCCACCTGTCTTGGTAAGTCCGTTAGAAAGAGAAGTACTTACCATTTACCTAGCTGTCTCAGAGTTCTCAACCAGCGCAGCGCTAGTAAGGGAGAAGGACAGAGCTCAGCAACCAGTTTACTACTGCAGCCAAGCTCTGAGAGGGCAGAAGAAAGGTATCCTAAAATGAAAAAACTCGTTTTAGCCTTAGTGACAACTGCCAGGAGACTAAGACCCTACTTCTAGGCTCATACTATCGAAGTCCCAACAGATCAACCTATGAAACAGATGCTGCACAAGCCAGAATCTTCGGGGAGACTGGTTAAATGGGTCGTTGAACTTAGCGAGTTTGACATCAGATACAAGCCAAAAACACCATTAAGGGGTAGATATTGGCAAATTTCATCACAGAATTCACGACTGGGATACCTACAGAGACAGCGCAGTTAGTACCTGACCTCCCCACGTGGAAACTTTCAGTAGATGGAGCTGCCAATGCTCAGGGCAGTGGAGCTGGTTTGATTTTGAACTCCCCGACGAGATAGATGTTGAATACGCGCTGAGATTTGGATTCAAAGCTTCAAACAATGAAGCCGAGTATGAGGCAGTCATAGCAGGGCTCAGCTTAGCTCATTCAATGGAAGCCAAGCAACTGGAGATCTGCAGTGACTCACAACTCGTGGTGAAACAGATAAAGGGAGCTTACGAGGCTAAGGGTGAAAAGATGGTCCTTTATCTTAGGAAGGTGCAAGAAGATCAAAAAATTGTACAAGTAAAGATCAGACATGTCCCTAGAACTGAAAATTCGAGGAGTAGACGTTTTGGCAAAGTTAGCAACAGTTTCTCAAGAAAATCTGGACAGGTTGATCCCCCTAGAGCATCTGGCGTAACCATCTGTGTGTATTGAGAATGAAGAAGTTTTTTCCTGTGCAGAGTCCATCAAGCTGGATGGACCCCATCGTGGAGTATCTCCAGAATGGGACGTTACCGGAAGACAGGAAGGAAGCAGCAAAGCTGAGAACCAGGTCAGCTAGATTTTCCATTTTGCAGGGAAACTTGTACAGACGAGGTTTTTCAACGCCACTTCTCAAATGCGTGGGGAACGAGGACGCTGATTATATACTCAGGAAAATTCACGAAGGAGTCTGTGGCAATCACATCGGAGCTCGGGCTTTGGCAGGAAAGACATTAAGGCAGGAGTATTACTGGCCCACTTTGCTCAAGGACTCAACAGACCTGGTCAGAAAATGCAAAGCTTGCCAGATACATGCCAACATCCCTCACTGTCCACCGAAGTTCCTGACCTCAATGATAAGCCCTTGGCCATTCCAACAGTGGGGTCTAGATATACTAGGGCTTCTTCCCACTAGTGTAGGACAATGTAAGTTCGCCATTGTAGGAGTGGATTACTTTACCAAGTGGCCAGAGGTAGAGCTCTTGGCAGCCATTACAGAACAGAAGGTTCAGAATTTTACTTGAAAATCCATAATCTGTCGATTTGGGATCCCCAGAGCAATTGTGTCGAATAATGGAAAGCAGTTCGACAACCCGAAGTTCAAAAACTTTTGTGCTGAGCTCGGAATAAAGAACTACTTTTCTATCCCAGCTCATCCTCAATCTAATGGACAAGCAGAAGTCACGATCAGAAAACTACAAAGTCCACCTGAAGACCAAGCTGAAAAATCTGAAGGGTAAATGGTTGGAGCACCTCCCAGAAGTACTATAGGCTTATAGGACAACCACTAG